>JAQBSW010005964.1:0-52660 GCA_029291075.1 Eudiplozoon nipponicum
CCAGGCGTGAATCTGCGGTTACTGCATACACCTTAGGTTCCATCTGACAATACACTTTGTCCAACACTTTGAGCTTCTTGGGCCACTCTAGTTCCAATGTATCATATGCATCCAAGGTGGCTCTTAGTCTAGAAGGCAATTCTACTACAAATATACTATTTATAACTTCCTCAGATATATCAAGCCCGATGGATTTTGAAATAAGTCTGTCATAAAATTCAGATGGAAGTAGATTTCCCATCTTTTCCTGACGTAATAAGTCAGTCATCCGTTCAATTCTCTCGGGTTGATATCGTCCATGGAGTTCTTCTACTAGAAGCTCAAATGCATTTTCTGGTTCGTTCTCAGTAACAAAATTCCTGAGTCTAAATAGATTATTTTTTTAATGGCTCAGGTAAGCACCACCAGGCCGAGGCAAACCTTTCTATAGGGTCGGTCATCAGTTTTAGTTTAAAATAAAATTTTGCTTCTTCGACCCATTCAGAATGGTTTTCTGGTCTGTACATGGTGAGCTTAACATAGAATTGCGGCAAAAACGATCATCTATATCATATCTTTCCGCATAAAGGATCCTGGCTCTGTCGCCATTTTTTGTAGAGGCCCTTATGTTAGTGACCTAAGGGCCTCTACGATATGTAGGACGGGTATAGAATCACGAACTAGATAGCAACCCCGCAAAATACCCCTACATAAATGGTGCCCCGGTTCGTCGAACTCACAGCCAGTAAGGAATTAATAAACAGCTAGATTTTGAGAAATTCAAGTACTTTGGATGAAGGCCACTCCACACGTTATTGCCTCGGAAACGGCTACACATTCCCGCGCACAGACGCGACGTTCAAGTGGGCGCGGTCACCCTCAACAACTCAGGTGGATCCGCCCATGGAAGGTTCGGAAGACGGGTGGGGTCAGCCTCCTCGGCGGCAGTAGAGGCTGAGCACCCCAAGATTGTTGGCCGCTCCACGTCTGATGGCTCGAAGCACGTTGCTTTCGCGGTAGAGCGCAATCAAACTATTGTATTTACAGCGACGGCTCCAGTCAAGTCATGCTTCAAACGCCCAAATGCCAGCAACCAGTCTCATCGTCAGTTGCCACTATCAACATCTTTTCTCATCCGTGACGCAACCTCTGGCGAATTATTTCTCCTAGACACTGGATCAGATGTAAGCTTACTACGCCACAATTATCTCGAACCCACCCACCCAGTCGACACCAGCAGTCTGACCTGCGCCAATGGCTCCAACATAGCGACGTTTGGGGTACGAGTACACACAATCTCGTTCTCCAAATCAAAAAGATGTTTCAAATATTCGTTCATCATCGCCAACACGACAAGAAACATCATTGGACGTGACTCTCGAACACTTCGACCTAACCATCCGTCCAAGAACGCGAGAGATAGAGGAACCAGTATCAGTGTTGACAGAACCAAAATCAGTCGTTACACGGTATGGCAGAGCAATAACACCTCCGGTAAGGTTAGCCCCCTTCATTGTGTACTAATTTTCATTGTCGGGGGGGGTGTATGTAACACGCGGCTCCGTGTTACAATCCAACGATGTTCGTTGTTAGAAATACAGTGCTCTTTAAGGTCAAATATTCTAACTCTGTTCTTACACAATATTTCTCTTAACTGTGATTTTAGGAACAATCTCTGTTAGTTTCAAGCAGTTTTAATCGATATTTCTTGAACTGCAATTTTATTTGTAATTAATAGGGTTTTTATTAAATAAACAGAACCGCGCGCGATCCGCGAGGATCACGCGGTGGACTATTGTGTCACTGCGGATTTATTTCGCTTAGTTGGATTATTCATAATTTATCTGAAGGATTAACTGTCCACATAGAATAATGGATTAATATATTGACATGAATTAAAACCATAGCAAGCAGTGAACTGAATATTTGTGAGTTTTTATCATTGAAGTCTTTATACGGTTTACATGTTCAATTTTAGTGATGACCATTAACATAAACTCAATCCATATCATCATGTATTTTCAATCGAGTTTTTATCATTGAAGTCGTTATACGGTTTACATATTCAATTTTAGTGATAACTTTTAACATTGATTCCATTCATGTCATCATGTATTTTCAATCGAGTTTTTGTCATTGAAGTCTTTATTTGGCTTACCACTTCATTTTTAGTGATAACTTTTAACGATGACTTCTTTTCATATCATCATGTATTTTAAGTCGATGGTATAAATACAGTTCAATTCAGACATTTGTATTCGAATAACTGATGGTGCATAAAACATTTTTCGTTGTAAACATAAATAATTTTAACTTTTGTCGTCCAGAAGACGGACAATTTAGTTTAACTGTGAATGTTGTTTAAGACCTATTTTTGCATAAAAATCTGTTTTTGCAGCTGACCAACATATATTCAATTTGGACTAACTGTGAATTATATTTCTAGTTGCAACTTTATATCTAATATATGTATGAAACCAAGTTTCGGTTTTCTCACATCAACCATACAAAAAGGATCAGAGACTGCTCAGGTTCTAGGGTAGTAATAATAGCCACCATTGATATGTAGGACGGGTATAGAATCACGAACTAGGTAGCGACCCCGCAAAAGACCCCTACAGTGCATTTCTGGTAATAATTTTGGAAACACCATACGGCTGACAAATGTATGAATCCGATTAATAAGTTAAGCAAGCATACATGGCTGGAAGCGTATCAAAAAAGTTTTGTATGACTGACGACAACCTGTCAAGTAAAAAATGAACGATACAGAATTTAACGACAGTGAGCGTGGACGGAAATCGGAACACCCAGGCGATAACAAGTGCGGGTAACAAATAAATAAAAGTTCGTCGTGTAGGAAGTGCATCGCGTTTATATAATCAATAATGATTCGTGAATCCTCAGGCCAAATAACGTGCATTCAGTCAATAAATTGGAATCTTGCCTCTAAATTAAATTGAAAATTTTTGGAGATTTAATTTGACCTATTTCACCACTTTCCTTTCGGATAAAAAATGAAAAAATACAAGTAGATCTCGGCAATGTGCGATTAATTCTGTAGAACGGAGTTTTGACCCAGTTAAACATCTGGTTAATTATATTTCAATAGGTTGACAATAATATGTCTTTATGTGCTGACCTTGGGCTGTAGCATACACGTTAACTGGTTTATCAATGACATAAAGCAGAATAAACACGTTATTTACATTCAAAATATCATTCGTATTGGCCGGTCAGACCAAGTAAAGCAAATTAGTACGGTGCTGAAAATATTTCAGATTCGCATCGTCAAATTGGACAGAGATCCGCAATAGGCAATGCCAGGTTTAAGTTGTTGTTCTCTAGGCAATTGTGATCAATGCTAACGAGAGAATTTAATTAGGATCAAAGAAGCTAGTAGCGTTTGCTTGAATCCTATATGAAGTTGTGAATATTTATTTTAAGGTGATATGGTACAAGTTCAATGTATCATTCAAGGCCCACATAAAGCAAATGTAGCTACAAATGGGAGCCATAGGGTACAACTTTATGATTTATTACAGAAATATAAATAAATGACGTATACTCGACCTTTCCTGCTAAAATAGCATAATATTGAATAATTTTACTTCGGCGATAAAAGCGCGTTAGCAGAAAACGAGATAAATGAAAGCGTGAGACATGAATCATGTGGATTCATATGAGCTGATCAAACACGACGTGAAAAAGAGTGCAAGTGTGCGCAAAAATTGCAAATGAGATGCATATAACAATGAATAACCAAGAGAATAATTCTATCAATATAACGTCATGTAATGCAAGTTATGATTTAGTTTCGAGTGTTGGTTTGAGGGGCTTAAAATGCATGGAATAAGTTTGATATGATCATAATAGTAAACGTGACTTGATTGTTCATTCGGTATGATGTTATCGACTACAGTTCTGTATTTGAGGTTGAATTTAAATAAAAATAGGAATTGATGATAGTCAAATGTTGATATGCATATCTACTTCTGTAGCGCCGGTGATTCGCAGAAATTTCAACTCTTTATTCTCTTCACTACGTGCTTCGTGAGCCTAAAAATCCGCTCTGCCTATGATTGATTACTGGTCAGCCATCAGAAAAAACAGGCACTTATTTAGGAAATGCAACAGAATATTATAAAGTTACGCACATATCGCTATAGGGAACCTAACTAAAATAATTTATATTTAAAGGAATCGTGCACTCAAAATTGTAAATGCTAGTAATGAAGCGCTTTTGAAAACTGTTACTACAGATTAAAGAGATTGAAAATTGAACAGAAGCCGCTGTTAAATATTTCGTCGACTTGGTATTAAAATAAATGCAGAATTAATCAAATATCCCAGTGGAAATTAAATATTTTAATTAGACAGCCAGTAATGAAAAAGTGTCGTCCAAAATTTAAAATTCAGTTGCTACATTTAGCATTCAATCCTAACAATTTAAGACGTGAATTTGAAAAAATCAAAAATAAATTTGAAATACGAGTGCACGTAAGTTTTTATGTAGCTCACGAAAGTAACTGAAAAATAAATACGTTTTTTCAATATTTTTTTACCATTTATAATAATTGATTCTAAGTTTAAAAAATAGTAACAATATGAGTGTGGTCCCGGTGCAGTCTCCAAATGAAATGCTCCAGCTGGTGTACTGTGCCATGTTACATAAAGCAACCACACAAGAAGTTATTAATATTGTGAAAATGAAAAAATTCTTCAGAGAATTACTTGAACATAAGGCGATTTTTATAATTTCTTATAGACCATCTGTGTTTTTCATGCTGCTTTATTTGTGATCTTTAGGCAGGTGGACGTCAATAACAAAATTAGCAGAAACACAATGCTTAAAATGGTATACTATTGGCCATAGTGAATCTTATAGATGATATTTTCAGCAACACAAAGAGAATGACAATCGTATTAATCGATCAATAAATAATCAATTACGATTACCTGGAAGCTCAAAAGCAATGGCTGGCGTGACTAATAATAAGCTTTGCAAATGAAACAATGTGTGTAAAACAGCGTTTCTAGATAGCAAGCAAGGCCAAAAACGAAGACATTAAGACGAAATCAACACAGTGTTTTCTACGAAGGAAACAAAATGCAGTTCGGATTTTGTGTTATTTTATTGGACAAATGATAATCAATTTAATTAATAGAATAGAATAGAATAGAATATCTTTATTTGGATTCAAACCACACATGTTCCATCAAATAGATAATAATATTAGAAAATGTACAACATAAAAAATATGTAATATCACATAAATATGTGCAATTAGTCTCATGTAGATAAGTAAATCTCATTAGTTGTACTGTACAATATATCAACATCAGAAAGTTCGGCTGTAAAGAGTAATCGATTCATCATCGAAATAGGAAAAATTAAGGTATAATTCGAGTGTAACATTATGCAAAAAAGAGAACAATCAATAGCTATTGATTGTATGTCTTGTTGACTAACATGACGATATAATGCATAACGTTTCAATTTTAATAATACAAACTGGAAATAAAAGTCTAAGAAGTTATGTTGTTGACTCAATTATCCTGTCTTATTCAACCAGGAGACTCCTATTATCATAAATCAAAGCTCAAGCACATTGTAGATTTTCCGTTCAGTACATAAATTTGAAAGTCATTCACATGGAGATGCTTTTGCCGTTGCCTGGCATTGATCGTAAGTTTTGTGCCTTTAAATAAGAGAATAACTTTGCTCAACATTCCTACCAAAGGAAAGTGAGAGCAAACAAATGTCCAGATTCCAGTTCCAAACTTCATGACTTTTCCCTTCTTATTGGATTCTCCGGTAAACTATAAAGGATGCAGTGATACAAACTGTAATCTAGTGGCGTATATAGTACAGGAGATAGGACTAATTTGTTTCACAACTTTTCTTTGTACAGCTTCTATCTTATTAGACAAACCCTTTGTTAAAGGATTCCAAGTAGCGTCAGCATATACCAATATCGGTCTAATCCATATTATAAACATTTTATATTTTATTTCACTCGATAAAATATTTCTATTTATTAGTGCCCATCTATTCTTGGCACTAACTACTATCCTTTCAATATGTCTCTCAGCAGAAGCCGTACAATGAATAGTTATACCTAAATCCTTAATTTCTTGAATAAGTTTAATCTCAAAAACATCATTAATCACAGCATCATGAAAATAAACTTAATTAAATTCAGTTCTGTTACCTATTTTTAAAGCTTTCGTCTTATTACTGTTTATTCTCAGCGCTAGTGTTATCAAATATCTACTTAAATCATACAAATCTAGTATTACATTATTTTTGGAGAATTCAACATTTTTTGGATCAATTGGAAAGATTATTTTTAAATAATCAGCAAATTTGCAAACTCGACTGTTAACGATCTTAGTTTCTAAATGTGCAAATACGATTTTAAATAAAATTGGCCACAAACTTGATCTTTGTGGAATTACACTTGTTACTATTTTCGAGTTTTATATCAAATCATTTACTTGAATACTCATTCTTCGATTATATAAAAAGTATCTAAGTAATCTAAAAATATTCGGCTCAATTTTCAATAAATTAATCGCATTCAAAATATTATTAAAAGATATAGATTCAAAAGCTTTTGAGATATCTACAAATACAATTAATGCATCTAACTTTTTCTCATCTAGTTTAATTACATTTTTCCACATAGAAAGCATATTAAGTAATTGTCGATCTATCTTTCGTAAAGCCAACATACATTCTAAATGATCTAGTATCAATCGTTCTATTATCTTCAAAAACGAAGTGATAACAGAGATTAGACTATAATCACTGTCGCACGTTGGCTTAATTACTTTTGGAAACGGTTCAGCTACTATCGTTAGAATATGGATTTGTAATTTCCCATTCTTCAAATATCTATTTATAAAATTACAGAGCGCATTTATCAAAGTTAAAGGTAATTGAAGTAGGTTATTAATCGATGTACCAAGGTGACCTTTTTGTTTTTTGATTTTATTTTTAACATTAATTTTATCAATGTATCACAGTCAATAACAAGTCCTGGTTTCAGGTCACCCTAAAGATCAGGTAGATGCATGAAATTGCTTTCATTCTGTGGATTGCATATCAAATTGCCAAATACTTCATCCAATTCACAGAGAAATTCATACTCAGTTTTATCCACAGTTAATACGATCTTTAATTTCTCCTTATATTTACAGTAATCTGTGAGGAGTTAGTATCCTAATCTAAGATTAATCTTCGGTTTGGCCAAAATAATTCTTTCTGATCTTTGACGGATTATCAGCAGTAATAAATTAATTTCTTTATAAATCAAATCTAACCTCATTTTTTTAATACCATTGATAAGACTACCTTTCATTATATTGTCTCGTTCAATTCTTAGTTTACATAATTTCCTATTGATTCGCTTCGGTATAATATAAACACGCGGCTCCGCGTTACAGCCCAACTATGTTCAATTTAAAAAAAATATAGTGCTCTTTAAGGTCAAATAGTCTAACTCTGTTTTTACACAATATTTCTCTTAACTGTGATTTTAGAAACCATCTCTGTTAGTTTCAAGCAGTTTTAATTGAGATTTCTTAAACGCCAGATTTAATTGTAATTAATAGGGTTTTGTTTAATAAATATACACACCCGCTCGCAAAACGCAGGTAACTTGCGGTGTATTAAAGTGCCTATGTGGATTTATTGACTTTCTTTGCATTAATCTCAGTTTAGACTATTAACAACAGTCCAGATATGATTCCACGCATCAGGACAACAGACGTTTCTCAATCATATTCCCAAAATTCTATAGTTCAATGGATTATTATAATTAAGATATTCAAAACATAGCAAACAGTGTAATAATTATTTGTGATGTTTTTTCAAGACTGCCTTTGCACGATTTTTATCCATCAATTATCAGTGACAATATTTACCAGTGACTTTAAACTGAATTGCTAATGAATCTGGATTTATATCATCATATATTTTTAATTATTCACATGTATTCATCACGATTCAGACGTTTGTGTTCCTGATAATTACTTGTGTGTAAAACATTCAATTGTGTTGACAATATATCACTTTTTTTGGCGTCAAGAGCACGGTCCATTTTGTTTAACTGTGTATTGATTCATGCTTAGCTACGCCACTTGCAATAAACGTCTGGAAATGGATGAGTTTTCTTACATCACCCTTCGAAATAAGTCAGGGACTGATCATGGAACGGGTGGGGATAACAACCACCATGAAAATGTAGGAAATCATCATTAACTAGACAGCTACCCCAAAAAAGCTATTACTATAACTACAAAATATCCTACATAATAGCCGTAAGCGTAGATGCCTGAAATATATCAGATAATAACGATGAAACAGAAGAAACAAATTCATCAGTGTTCATGATATAAAAAAATTAATAATCAATCATTATGCTTAACTCTCTGAAAAGATTACAGTTGATTCTTTGAACATTGCACGTTTGCATTTTCAAAACTAAGTTTCTGTGTTTTGCTACTCAAGATGTGCCATTGCAAAATAATTTGTTTCTGATCCAATTCTTTGAAATAGATTACAACATCATAACTGTGTGATTTCACCGTTTTAATTTCTAAATATACATCATCCAAGCATTCCAAACCTCTAGTTCATTCATTTATAATCTGCTTGAGATCATGATTAGAAAAAAATGATTATTTTACAGTCATGTAACTTATTAAAATCACCTACCACCACATTATAACCATGGCAGTCCAAAATATATTGAAAAGAATTGGTAAATGTTTGATCATCATACAAACTAGCATACGCGGTCTATAAACCGCGGTTAAGTTCAGCTTATCGATTTGTAGAAAAAATTTATCAAATACACAATAAGAAAATTAATTTATGACTTATTTTAAATTGTTGGCATAAGTGGGCTAAAACGCATCATTAAGGTTGTATATTGACAGTTTCTGTCTGTTTGATTAAATGTATGATCCTATCTCGACTTACCAAAGTAGATGTCCACCGTGAATGATAATGAAAATAATTGTTTGTCTAAGTAAAATTTTGTAAGGATCGCGATATATCTGTTTTAGCGAGGCTAACGCAGCATCGTTATGAACAGTTAAGTTCCTGCAGCTCTGGAGCTTGAAAAGAGCGAAGATAAACAAGGGACGTATTTTGGGTTGTTAGAAACACCATAATGGGATAATTATGCATGATATCATCTGAGAAATTGCGTCCAAGTGTAACAGCGTATGGCCATCGATTAAATTAATATATTGTATTTAGGTGACAGTTAAAACATTGAACCTCATTAAGATTAATTATAACTAAACAAACATTGGTTGTGTGGGCGATGATAAAAAGTATTTAAATTCATTTTGATATCTTGATATAAAAATGTCCATTATGTACATAAATTTGTTGGTGTAAACTAAGCATTATATAATGTAGAAAAGATAGTTCATCCAATAAGGCGGTTTTGTATACATTCAGAACTCTTCATGTACTGTCCAGTTAGCGTGGTGTTTGTTCTATAATGCCAAATTTTGGTTGGTTAGTTAGAACTTTACGTTATTTATATCAAGATCGCAACTTTGATCTAAATAAGATTAACCATATAGATGTAGTTGTTAGTCGATTTTTCAATTTAAAATGTTTGTGTGATAAATGTTATTTTTTCGGCATGCGGCATACTCAGCGATACATTGCTTAACATTTTACCCAATTTTATGACACCAGAAACAACTTGTTGTAAGTTTGGGGGCTGCTTTACTTCCTGAATAAGAAATAGCGTGAATTGAGTCAAATCGTTTCGCTGAATGCTGATCAGCAAAACTGGCTTTTGGGGCTGCGTAACCGTAAAGTATACAATAGGTAAACTCTGCTAGTCTCAATACGATGTTTGTTGCGTGGGGGCTCACTGAACTCTGAACTTGAGTTTGTGTGCTTTGTTCTGTTAGTAGGAAGGATGGAATCAATTTGACCTCACTAAAAGGCATAAATTTGATCAAGAACATCTAAGCCCAATGCAGCTACTTCGAGACTTCTGGCATTGTTAGCGCGTCTACAATGAAGTCTTATTCGCCGTTTGCGTATAAAATGTCGAATTGCTATTCGCTTTTATTTAAAGCTTTCTTTCTACACTGACAGGTAATTTCGCGAGTGGTGAATTTACATTTCTAATTCTGCTAACTAAAGAAGCATTATCTGAGAAAAACAACACATTTGCAATTGCTTACAATACAGTTAAAACAGAGTACAGCTTCATGGAAAGCGAGAAAATCACGATGGGAAACATCGTATGTAGTTTCTAAACAGTTGTAGCTCTGATTTGCCGAGATCGAATAGGAATTTGAATTTAATTTAGATTTGTTGATTCCCTATTAAAAATTGCATCAGAAATTGATGTATAACCTTTAACTCTAAACCTTTGCAAGTTTTTGTCCAAAAACCTATTTCAAGTCTGATAGAAAGGGGAATGATTTCCTAAATTTCTAGATCAAATATAAGCCGAAATATTAGCAGGAAATCAGTCAAGAATGCTGTGTGAGACCTGAGCGACGATGAAATTGTGCGAAATTTCACCTCAACAAACTATATTAAGAAAGTGAGTAGTTGGAACTGGGCTTACACGTGGCTGTTGCTAGCAGATGCCATAAAAACATTTTGGCATTAGAGTCATTCTTGATATCTGAATCTGTTGCACTTTGTCTACGTTATAATTTTCTCCCGATTCAAAATCTATAAGGTGCAAATGTGTATTGGTCTGTTAAGCCGGATCATATATGCAGATTGGTTTGTTATTTTGTTCGGCATTTCAAACTAAATTTTTGGCGTCAATGTTGATTCTCCGTGAATGAAAGTTATGAACCAAAACTGTAACATGGGGTGTTTGTATTAGATCCTCTCATATTTACATGAAGAAATATCATTGCCTTTTTGTTGTGACTTATGGTCAGACATAAAAGGAAACGGCATCTGGTTGGCAAATTCTCCGAACAGTGCAAGCGATTTTGACAGGAATAAAAACCTTTGTTTATTATAACACAATCATTTCTAGAAATGCAGACTACATGATCGAGGGTATCTCGATTTCCTTCTTTGTTGATATGCCCTATTCGGACATAAGATTTTATCCTGAGTTTTATTAACCTGTTCTTTTCTAATGACGAATCTTTGAAACATTTTAGTCAACTCTTTTAATTGTATGTCTACCGATGATAGCACGACTTCATCAAATGTCAGACTCAAGGATGGATACTTAGCTAGCTGAGGTTAGAAAGCATTTATGTTTGAAAAAAGTGCAAATTTAAAATTTATTCATACTAATTTTTTTTTACTGTACTAATAAACTTTGACAGGTCTGAATCGAGTCTTAATAAATCCCCGAAAATTTACAATTAAATTCAAATTAAGTACGCAATTTTACTGGCTCACACCAGACCAAAATTAAAGCACTAATACCAACTGACTTGCTTGTGACCTACACTCATTAGCGCCTTGCTGACTCAGTCACTGTCTACGGATGCTGCCTACATACCACGCGCATGTTTATCAAGTAAAACAGCAAATGGTTGTTCTAAAGAAGTTGAATGATTAACCAAAAAAACAAACAATTTTTTTTAATTTAAAAACTGACAACGAATAATATTTAATGTCGAATTAAAAATGTGGTTCAATAAAACGTATACTTATTAAACTTGTATATTGGACCGCCGTGTTACATCAACGCTGCAAAAATCGACTACGACTATATCTAGTTTAAAACTAATTAAAAAACGGAGACTTGTTCACATTTCCTGAGTACTCAATAGTTCCTGTCAACCTAATTTCTTTAGAAGTTCTGGTTGACGGTTAGAAAGTAGCGAAAATTTGTTCTTGACTATTACTATTTCCTGTTAAAATCTAGGTCGAAATATGGAACTCAAATGCGAACTTAAAAAGATCAATAGATGCATGAATGTGATTTCCGTTGCCATCGATGACAAAATTTTTATACCTAGTTTGACTATCGAGTGAGGCCAGGTTTACTTTTCCCTTGAGAGTGGATTGTATCATATAAATTGTCCATAAGCCTGTTTACATTTCTCTGGTAGGTTGCGGACGCAGACAGTTTAGTCCACGTTGTTTTTGCTGAGTATCTGCTGCGACTGATGACTCATCACGTATAACCAAACCGCTCATCAAGTATGCGGGTAGTTACTGGCTATTACCAAATATGACTCGCGCAACAGACGTTTTTATACTATGCCAATAAAAGTCACATAGCTTCGTCTTTAACTCGCGATGTACGAATTTCACTAGAATGTTACATTTAGGTTTAATTGTTGTCTTTATTTGCACATCGACGCCAAAGTATTGTAGACTCCAGTGAAAAATGCGCGTCATGATATGGGCAGTCTAATCATAAACCACTTCATCCGGTACACTTAATCTTGCCACTCCGTGTATCAAGCACAGGTAAGTGGTATTTTCTGCATCTTGGCTGGTTAACGGTTTTACCTCGACAAACTTGTATGATGATCATTTATTATCATACAGTATCGGAAGCTACGAACTTCAGTAAGGGCAATACTGTCAGCATGAATAAATCTGAAGTGAGTTTTAGACAGCTCGAAACGGGCCAAATTCAGAACGCGTATATTTGTAGACCTTGGACAGTTATCATGGGCGGAAATCTTTAATGCTGTCGTCAATATCATGTTTGATGATGGGGCAGAAGAAATGTTCTTGAAGCAATTGTCTCTAAGCATGTACAGCAATATTACGCAAGTTAGGTACTCGTCAAATATCATGCGCCGACAGACTGGTTGGAGTCAAATTTTGCTGGTAAGATCTCCATCCATATTGCATGCGATGATTTGCGTATCGCCTATCAACTCTGTTGGAGATTTGTTCGCCTAAAAATTTTGCCAGAGCGACAGTTTAACTTTATGACAGATTATTTAATTTATCTTCATGCATAATGAAAAATCTTCTACCACGTTTGCTATCATTTTGGTACGAATAATGGTAAATTTAACTCAATCATCCGGATCATTTTCCGAATTAGTCAATTTGAAAAATTCTGAGAACCTTTCGGAGGTCTCAAACTACGATGTGCTGTCGTTCTTTACTACGAAATGGTGACATGGAAAATATTGTTTAAAGTGAAGACAGGAGTTATGCGAGGCTAAAAGTATCCTTTCCAGTTAGACCAAACTCGAGGCTTCAAATGAAACAGGATGATGGCTGTGTCCCTTTAGACCCTTTAAGGTTCATGCTATCATTCCCGAACTGGCTAGCTTCTGCCCACCGGTCGTCAGGACAGAATTCCTATTTTAAATTTAGCATACCTTGAAATCCATTGTGCAGGTACAATGCACCCCCTCGGAAACTATGTTGGTACTATGTACTTACTTGGCAACCACGGTGTAGGCTCCCTTTACAGGCTCGACTTATATTAAATATAGTGAGTTGCATTTGAGTCCGCATTGCCGGACATTTTATATGAAGTTAACTTAATTATACGTTTGAAATAATGGCATGCAATAAAATACTGTGTACAAGCCAGTTTTTAATGCTATAGACCATAATCTGATCGAAGTTTCCAAATGCAGACGAGATTTAGACTTATGAGAATTCAGCTTGTGGAAATGTCATGTCAGCCGAGCTTATGTTTGCGTCATCATGGAGATAGATACTCTATAATAATTACACACTCCAATGAAGGGGGACAGTTCTTTGGTAACTGCCTATGTCAAAAATTATTTGATTAAGTCAATTTTGTTTTTAATAGATTATTTAATCATATCACATTGTGTGACACAGGAACTTGAACAATTTTTCTGCCAAAACCCATTTTTCACGTTTAATAGTAGACCAAAATTGTTTATACTAGCTTATCTCTTTTAAATCTTTTGAACATCGCTCTAGATCATCATAAACAAAATTGACATCATTAATATATATATATATATATATATATATATATATATAAATGAATGTATACGCGGTATTTGTTTTAGTACCTCATATATTAATCTCTAAAATATCTGTGATGCGTTGGGCGACCTCCCCAATCATATATTTCGCATAGTTTATCGGATATAAATCTAGAATTGTAAAAAGGTTAAGGGTACGGTAATCATGATCTGATCTCCATTCATCATCCTGTTGTTTTGCTTGCATGTGTATTAGTAATGTTCACGAATCTGAGCTAGGACGAATCATACCTTCCTCAAGTATCTGATCAAATATGTCCCTGTTATTCTTCTGATCTAAAGGTCTGACTCTGATGGTGATCAGTGGATCTTCTGTTGCTATGTGGTCTCATATTGTTAGTATAGATATACCGATAGAATCTAATATATTATTGTTTATGACCTTTAGCTAGTAATAGAGTAACTCATAAATATATATTTATGAAAGAAATATAGTTGGAAAAACCTACTTTCAATTAAATTGGAAACATCACAATATATCAATAATACGCTTGCTGAAAAATAAATACAGCTGCATTGATTCAAGACAGCAATCTCATGGTAGACAACATTGATTTTTTATTTAAAAAAAGCAATAATATTTTACTAATATCTGCTTAGGGCCAATTGGTGACCAGCCTTTTCGCGAATAAAAACTGTTACGCATGATGATTTAAACCCGGAATTTTATTATAAATTGCAGCTGCTATGATAACACATTCTAAAATAAAATTAGAAGTATGTTAATAGAAGTATTGTAACACGCGACTCCGCGTTACAACCCAACGATTTTCAATATTGACAAATACAGTGCTCTTTAAGGTCAAATAAGCTAACTCTGCTTTTACACAATATTTCTCTTAACTGTGATTTTAGAAACATTCTCTGTTAGTTTCAAGCAGTTTTAATTGAGACTTCTTGAACTGCAATTTTATTTGTAATTAATATGGTTTTTTATAAAAGAAACAGAACCGCGCGCGATACGCATGAAACACGCGGTGGACTATTGTGTCACAGTGGATTTATTTCGCTCAGTTTGATTATTCGCAGTTTACTTGAGGGATTTACTGTTCACATTTAACTATGCCTATCCGAATTTCAGAGAATAATGGACTATGATAACATCATGAGTTAAAAACAGCAAACAGTGAACTAATTATTTTTGAATTTTTGTCATTGAAGTCTTTACACGGATTCATTTTCAGTGATAACTTTTAACAGTGACTATGTTCATATCATCATGTATTTTCAATTGGTTGCGTGTATTCATTTCAATTCAGGCATTTGTGAAAGAATAATTGCTTGTGTGCAAAATAAGTTTCTTTATAAACAGAGCTCATTTTAACTTTTGCCGTCTAGAATACGGACAATTTATTTTGACTGTGACTGGTGTTTAAGACATTCATTTGTGTTAAAATTTGTTTTATTGCCGACCAGAACATGGTCAATTTGGACTAACTGTGAATTCTATTTCTATTTGCAACATTGTGTACAACATACTTGTGATAATTCGTTTTAGCCTTCTTACATCAACCATCCGAAAAAGATCAGAGACTGATCATGAGTACGGGTAGTAACAATAGCCACCATGGATATGTAGGAAGGGTACAGAATCACGAATTAGATAGCTACCCCGCAAGAATACTCCTACAGTATATTTAATTCCGAATATAGTTAATCATTCAGTTCACATTAGTGTATTTAGAAATCACAGTGTAAATAATCAGACTCATAAAGCAAAACCGTTGTTTGACATTGAACAGTTTCTCATAAACAAACGGTAAAAATTTAGAATAGACTTTCTGATTCTTCAATACTGTTTGCTTGAAGCATGTATAATTTATTTAATTTATAATGCTTGTGCTTATAATTGGCTAACCACAAACGGACAGAATTCTAACCAAGAATAAAAATTAACAACAACGCAAAAAACGCTCGAACGTGTTTGCTCAATAAAGCAAAAAAGAATTGTTCTTGATAAAATTAATGATTAATTGATAATAAATATTATTTTTAACTAAATAAAATGAACATAAAATAATCATTTTTGTTCCACTAAAATATTGTCCTATAAATGTAAGTGTTACTGAAGCTCTTTATTCGAAACCTAATAAGTGCTTTTCAAAGTCAGATTCGCATTCGAAAAATCACTGGGATAATTAATAATTTGAGAAAAACCAAATTCTTTGATATCCTCAATGCCCCTTTTTAGATTTATTTACCAAATGCCTGTGCTATAGTGCTCTTTATTCTCACATACCTTTCGACAACCATGTCAAAATAAGATAGTTATTAAAATGATTTATTAAACCAAATTATGATAGCTTAATGTCTAACTGGTGGCCTTCGTGCACCCTGATGTGATAAACTTAAAATTCGAAAAATCAGAATAAAAATTTTACTCGACTAAATCAAAATCCTACCCGAATTAAAAACTATAAATAATTATCAGTCGCAATTTCAAAGTTATGTTATATTAATGTACAAACAGGATATGCTAAAAACAGGAAAAATATGTCGGTTCATCAACAGAGCAAGAGCGAGACGGAAACCAACCTTAATACTCTAAACTTGACTTCTACCGTCAAGAAAAGTAAACAAGAAATTTCCTAAATTGATCAAATAACTTTAATAATCGTTCTTAGGTCTCCTGATGACTCTTCCGGAACGTATTCAAACAAGTTCTGCTGGTACTTTGGTAGGTTTTATTTTAATATTATGTTGGTTCATCATTAGCTCTTTTCCCCAGACATCTTTGAATTTGTTTTCATTTACATCTTGCGTTTAATCAACTCTCGCTTTTTCTTTATACATTCTTCGAGTCAGATAACGTCTTGGACACCTAGGAACTTAATTTGTCTAGTTACCTAGATTCACCCTCCATCCAAGTTAACTGTGGCATTCAGAGATCGATGACTTCAAATACCTTAGTGCCATTTCCTTCCATTAATGTTTTATTGTCAGTTAATTATAAAATGGATTAAAGCAACTTCTATTTGCGTTGGTATAAACACTTTTGAAGCAATCTTCATATCTCATGCCACATAGTTAACGTGTCGTAAAATTTTGTTTGACAATTTTTGCAAACTTTTATCCAGGCTCATATGACATTCGATAAGGTCGATCAAATGTTGAATTTCCCTTACCATCTAGAAATTTACACATACAGCCTGGTACAAGTTACAGGCCAGAACTACTTAGCTGTACTACTTTCATGGACCAGATGTTTATTTAACGATCGTAAGTTTATAACCAGTTATGTTATAAAGCGGCTGCGATAAAGAATCACCTCCAAGAATCATCGAGGTTAACGTACAGTTCGGATCTCAATTACATCTGTGATTGTTTTGAAATTTTCTTTAAATGATTTAATTCTCTCGTTAGAAATAGTTTCCGAATTACCCAATGTCTCCATTTTGACCACAAAACCATATTGTTACAAATTAGAAAAACTATGTCAAGTGCTCTGATGTTCTTTTAGAAATCAACTAGGAAATCGCACATCGGTGGATGGAATATAATTTGTGTTCATATCTAATTAATAGTACTATTTCTGCAGCTCTAATATAATGACGACCTAATCTTGCATTTTATCCCTAAGCAATGTGCACCAGTTTGATAAAGGATACAAGTCATCTTTGTTAGCCGAAATAATAAACCAATAGTTACTACAAACCCTGCCTTATTCCGTTTCAGGATTGAGACCTATCACTGTTTTTGAAACAAATATGGAAATTTGCCGTGTAAAAATTTCTTTCTCTTGCAATATCTGTAATTTTTAATAGCGTCGTTTTGGTTGTGTTGCGCAAGTAGCTGAGATATTAGTAAATAGGGTAACGGTGAAATAATTGATTTTGTTGTTCTCTTCCTGTCCTCAGTCTGGCAATGAATAGTTGAAATGCTGTCAGGTTTTTCTAGGTTTATCCAGCTAAATCCTTGATGAAGACTGGAATGTGTAGGTGAACTCACATGATCAATGAGGAACCAATCTTTATATGCATCAGTGCTCTATGCTTTAATTAATTGTCCAGGTCTTCCGATTTGGTTCCAAGTTTAAACGGATCAAAAAACATATCCAAATGAAGAGGTCTCTTATGTAAGCGTACAGAAAACTTCCACATGAAATATGACTTATGCTACAATTTCACCGAGGATGCTTAGACACCCTTTACCACGTTTGGATTTCTGCCGATGGTCCATATTTGATAATGGAATGTGAGACGATCTATTTCCACCACATCGGATCCAACTATTTTTACTCTGACACCCATGTCTATTGAGAACTGAAGTCCACATAAATCAACAGGAATAGCAAACTTTTGCTATTAAAACCAGCGACCAACTCTAAATCCTCGTCTAAAGATAATATCACAATCTTGTCGATAGTATTAGTATACATATCTTTCATTGAATCTTCTGAGCTTGACTTCAAAGAGTTCAAGACACTCTGGAACCTTTCAAATTTAAACCTCAACGACTAAAATAAGTGGTTTTTTTACAGATTTTCCAGTGCTATGCATTGATTCAGGAGGAGAGCTAATTTTCCACAACCGAAAAACTAGTCCGCGGAATGATGCATATCTCAAATTAAAACGTTCCAAGTTTGGTATACTTACGATGAAAGTTACTCCTGTTTTCCTCCAACGCAATTAAGCGGTTCATTCCCTTTACCCCGTGAAGTTTCACGCTGACTGCGAGAATATAACTTAATTCGGCTTATGTATTCGGCCTTTCGTTTGCCATTGGATAACTCCCGTCACTGCTCTCTGTTAAGCTAACTTTCGTAAGACCTAGGATTAACTTTTATGTATTTTCACATTTATAGATATTGTACATCAACATCAAAATAATATATGATAAAAATATTTAATTACATAAAATTGTGAGAGCTTGCCGCTTGACGAAAGCAAAACTCTAAAAAGAGAACAAGAAACAATAAACCTATAATTCAAATTGAGCTCCTACGGCGGCAATATTTAACATCATTATAATGATTTACAACAGAGTATGCTCAATAAACGGGAAACAGATATGGCGGTACACCAAAACGAAAAAAGCAAGACCGAAACCAATGAATATCGAAAAGCAATTTTTAAAAGTCGACAGAATTAAGGCGGAACTTGTACTTTTTGAATAAAGAAAACACCAGAACGATGTTACAATTTTTAAAGTCAGCGTGATTCGTAGGTTAGACACCAGGTTCTGAACCAGACGCATACAGGTTCGAGCCCTCCCCGCGGCAAATTCCGCAGAGTACGTGATGAGATCCCAATAAGTTCAAAATCGGTATAATGGATGAATTGCTTTTTCCAAACTATAAAATATTTAATATATACTGACAAATTCACGAACATAATGGATCATGTTTTTATATGAAGATCGCAAACTTAATTAAAGTAATTGTTATCACTGCACGCGCAATCAATGTTCGTTTACAGATATAAATCTTTTTCCAATATCTTCTTCCCCATGTAATGTTTTATATATTATATAACTACAGATTTGAAATGGTTAGTTGGAATTAAGACTTAAAGGGATACCATATGGACTCCAACTTAGCAAAGGCTAACCATGAAATATTAGTTAGTATACAACTGAAAATTATGTATAGTGCGCGACAGGGTGGCTGAGTGGTTAGATCACCAGATTCCGAAGCAAACATGCTCAGGTTTGCGCCATGTCCGCGGAAAATTTTGGATAGTACGTAATGAGCTCCCAATAAGGATGAAAGTGGTCTACTGGATGAATTGCTTTTTTGAAACTAAACAATATTTAATTTATACTAGCAAATGCGTTAACATAATGGGTCAGCTGTTTATATTAAGATAGGAAACTTGATTAAAAGAATTTTTATCACCGCCCGCCCAACTAATGCTCGTTTAGTTATATAAATGATAATTTTAATACCACTTCCTCATGTAATATAAAATTTGTTCTAAAATTAAAGATTGGGGATTGTTAGATTGAAATTTAGGGCTAAAGGGATTTTATGTAGGCTCCATTTAGAGAAAAGTCTAACTAAGATACATTCTTTAGTATATTAATGAAAACGGTATGTAGCATGCGGCAGGATGCCTGAGTGGTTAGAGCACCATACTACGAAGCAGAGGTTCGAGCCCTATCCGCGGCAAATTCTGGACAGTACGTGAGTTCTCAATAAGAGCAAAACCGGTTTACTGGATGAACTACATTTTCCACAATATACAATACTTAGTTTATACTGACAAACATGTGTACATAATGGTCCAGGAGTTTAAACCAAGATCGCAAACTTGATCGATGTTAAGAACAAAACCGATTCATTTTTATATTAAAAGTTATTATCCTCCAAAACATATTTGATTGATTCTCAATTTAAATTTAACTCAGGTGGGTAAAAACAACTTTGTTAACGTAAGTATGTATTAGGTTTTGCGAACCTAGTAATAAATTAGTTCAGTTGTGACCAGAAGGATAAACCAGAAGCAGCATGAACGGAAAGTATAATCTCATGCACATTCGTTTCGTGCTTACTGGCGACTCATCAGTAGGAGCCGGTATTACGCCCTTTAACCACTATATATTTGGTAGAAGAATGTGGAATAATGGGACGGTACAATCTCCTAGACGAATGTGTAAACCTGTAATAGTGAAGCTAACATCATCTAAAGTCAAAGACAATGCGACTTCAATGCTAACTCACACTATATAATATATATATATACCGAGTCTGTAAAGGATACTAACACTATGGCTATTGTGTTAGTAACTGATACCGTTTTTGAAATCGATGAGTACCGGATACCAACACTATGGTTTCCGAGTCGGTACATGATACCAAACTGGTGGATATAAATTTATGCTAAAGTTCACCCAAATTGAGAATTACAACAATTTCCGAACACCTGTTACTCCAGTTAAACCATACACTCTGGCCTTCATCGATATCAGTTATCACATTTCGCGGTAAGCATGACATCATTCAATTCAATATATTACAGTTAAATACTGTTTGTTGCGCAGAACTAATATATATGCAATTATGTATTAGGTTTAGCAAACCTAGTAACAAATTAGTTCAGTTGTGACCAGATGGATAAACCAAAGGCAGCATGAACGGCAAGTATAATCTCATGCACATTCGTTTCGTGCTTACTGGCGACTCATCAGTAGGAGCCGGTGTTACGCCCTTTAACCACTATATATTTTGGTGAGGAATGTGAGATAATAGGAAATACATGCTTGCAACATGCAGTATCCAACTGTCATATATTGTATTGAATGATGAATGTTTTACCGCGAAATGTGATAACTGATATCGATGAAGGCCAGAGTGTATGGTTTAACTGGAGTAACAGGTGTTCCGAAATTGTTGTAATTCTCAATTTGGGTGAACTTTAGCATAAATTTATATCCATCAGGTTGGTATCATGTACCGACTCGGAAACCATAGTGTTAGCATCCGGTACTCATCGATTTCAAAAAAGGTATCAGTTACTAACACAATAGCCATAGTGTTAGTATCCTTTACAGACTCGGTATATATATTATATAGTGTGAGTTAGCATTGAAGTCGCATTGTCGTGGACTTTAGATTACGTTAGCTTCACTATTACAGGTTTACACATTCGTCTAGGAGATTGTACCGTCCTATTATTCCACATACTTATACCAAATATATAGTGGTTAAAGGGCGTAATACCGGCTCCTACTGATGAGTCGCCAGTAAGCACGAAACGAATGTGCATGAGATTATACTTCCGTTCATGCTGCCTTTGGTTTATCCTTCTGGTCACAACTGAACTAATTTGTTACTAGGTTCGCAAACCTAATACATACTTGCATATATATTAGTTCTTCGCAACAAACAGTATTTAACTGTAATATATTGAATAGAATGATGTCATGCTTACTGCGAAATGTGATAACTGATATCGATGAAGGCCAGAGTGTATGGTTTAACTGGAGTAACAGGTGTTCGGAAATTTTTGTAATTCTCAATTTGGGTGAACTTAAGCATAAATTTATATCCATCAGGTTGGTATCATGTACCGCCATCGTAAAGTCCATCCCCTCCTCAACGTGGTACGACGGTGTCAACCATGTCTCGATGGCCGATCGTACATGGGTTAACGGGGCTATGGCGGTGGTGTCACCAGGGCGTGGTGGATTTCCGACCGGTAATCGGATCTCCTATAAAATACCACATGAGCCCGACGACGGCACCATGACTCGGCGTGTGTTCCCCGCCACAAAAGGGTTCAACAGCCACAAGATTACATGGACTCCTGGACAGTACCCCGTACTTCCGAATGGCGAATGAGCTCCCAACAGCCACCGGCAACCATGTAACTTACTGCTGCCTTGCAGACTGCGCTTGGATGTGCAAAGGCTAGAGGTGCGTCCTCGATCAAAAGGCCGAGTGGTGAGGGGACACCACTTGTACCAAATTCCCAAGAAACTCCATGAAATGTTCAATGGAGCCGGCTTATCCTCCAAAAGGAATCAGCCGCAGTAAACAGTAAAGTATCATGTACCGACTCGGAAACCATAGTGTTAGTATCCGGTACTCATCGATTTCAAAATAGGTATCAGTTACTAACACAATAGCCATAGCGTTAGTATCCTTTACAGACTCGGTATATATATTATATAGTGTGAGTTAGCATTGAAGTCGTATTGTCGTTGACTTTAGATTATGTTAGCTTCACTATTACAGGTTTACACATTCGTCTAGGAGATTGTACCGTCCTATTATTCCACATTCTTCTACCAAATATATAGTGGTTAAAGGGCGTAATACCGGCTCCTACTGATGAGTCGCCAGTAGGCACGAAACGAATGTGCATGAGATTATACTTTCCGTTCATGCTGCCTTTGGTTTATCCTTCTGGTCACAACTGAACTAATTTGTTACTAGGTTCGCAAAACCTAATACATACTTGCATATATATTAGCGTTTCGCAACAAACAGTATTTAACTGTAATATATTGAATTGAATAATGTCATGCTTACCGCGAAATGTGATAACTGATATCGATGAAGGCCAGAGTGTATGGTGTAACTGGAGTAACAGGTGTTCGGAAATTGTTGTAATTCTCAATTTGGGTGAACTTTAGCATAAATTTATATCCATCAGGTTGGTATCATGTACCGACTCGGAAACCATAGTGTTAGTATCCGGTATTCATCGATTTCAAAAAAAAGGTATCAGTTACTAACACAATAGCCATAGTGTTAGTATCCTTTACAGACTCGGTATATATATTATATAGTGTGAGTTAGCATTGAAGTCGCATTGTCGTTGACTTTAGATTATGTTAGCTTCACTATTACAGGTTAACACATTCGTCTAGGAGATTGTACCGTCCTATTATTCCACATTCTTCTACCAAATATATAGTGGTTAAAGGGCGTAATACCGGCTCCTACTGATGAGTCGCCAGAAGGCACGAAACGAATGTGCATGAGATTATACTTTCCGTTCATGCTGCCTTTGGTTTATCCTTCTGGTCACAACTGAACTAGTTTGTTCCTAGGTTCGCAAAACCTAATATATACTTGCATATATATTAGTTCTTCGCAACAAACAGTATTTAACTGTGATAACGCTCTTAAAATGCTAAATGTAATAATAGTGTGTTTACAACATCAAAATATCAATTTCATTTCTTAGTGTTTCTTTTTTTCTAAAATTGCATGAATTTAATTAACGAAATATACGTTATATTGATTAGGTAGTGCATTTTGAACACGTTGTTGTTCGATGAATGGTTAAATACAATGGGGTTGCTGTTTACTTCAAGCTCGCAAACTTAATCTAGGGAAATGTTACGACCATCCGCGCGTTATTGCACTTAAGTGGAAATTTCGGTTGCACAATTTTTGTAATATAACAGGCATTAATGTTTTTCAGTATTCGCAACATATATTTAAATTATTTAATTTATCAATCATTGGTTACACAAGTGATGATAAAAACTATTTAAAGTGTTTGTGTGATTTATATGATGAAAAATCGCATTGCGGAAGTCGGACCAGATATCAAATTGAGATCCACTGGCTGACTAGCATGAGATGCATCGATTTTACATTTGTTAAGCAGAAAACTAATCATAGAGTACTACAGACGCCGGAAAGTATTATAACCAGTCCAATTTGGGACAGATTGAGGCAATACTCACAACAAGCGATTGTATCCTGTTTGAACATTTATTTATACTATTTATTCCGATTCATCTACTCAAAGGATCAACAGCCAACGAAGGAGGCAGGCAGATAAAGTGTCTAGAAGAACTTCTGGACACCCACACGCTGCAAACACTCATAAACTCTCACGGCATTTTCCGGTGAAAGTTTTCCTGGCCCTGTCAAGGGCCACCCACAGTAACTGTTTACTCCGTTTCCTTATTGGTCTTCTTAGTAACGCCGCACGGCACTTCCATCTAGCTGGGGTGTTACACATGGTGAACGCGCCAGGATTAGAGCAGTGCTCCCGTGTTCCCTTGATTGTAGGCGTTAAATTACATCTAATATATTGGTATCGAAAACATTTCAGCAGCGGTTGAAAATATTGTGTCCCGTATCAATAGAAATTCTGGCCAGACGACGGGCGGGCACAAGCTAATCAGCTCGGGAATTGTAGCATGAACCTTGACGGGTCTAAAAAGGCAGCCATCATCTTGTTTCATGTGAAACCTTCAGTTTGGTCTAACTGCGCAGTAACTTTTATTGTTAAATGTGTAGTGACGGAAGGAGTGCAAGCGTGCTAGACGCGAAGGGCATGTTTCGGCTGCCGAAGGGAACTTTGGCCACTGGAATCTGGGCAGATAGAACTCATCAGCCTTGTTTGGCATACCATCTACAAGGAAAACTCCGAATACAAAACATCCTCACTAGGAATTTTGCGACCTAGTGTACTTTTGCAGTTCACATATAACCATGAACAATATCAATTACAGTGTTCGCTTCTTATGGTTATATGACAGTGAAACTTAATTCCTAAAATAAATGTTTTGTCGGTTCTGCATTGCAGCGTTATTACGGAATTTATGAAAGAAAACAGTAAAATCTCGCCTGGAAAAGTCAAATAGGATAAAATTAGGCGCACACTCTCCAAAGGTAACTTATACCTCGTACTTATCTGTTTATTACAAAAACAGGGCAAACTTAGTTTAAAAATTAGACATTTATCAATTACGCATTTCAATTCTAATGCGTTGCTTAGTAGAAATCTGCATACAAAAGCCTGAAAATATAAATAGTATAAGAATAGATTTATGCTCTCCAACGTAAACTACAACTTATAAAATATTTGTTTACTGCTAAAAGAGAGTAAACTTAATTCACAAAATAGACGATTCTTCCGATCTTACTTGCAATTCTACCAGGTTGTCTAGTAAACAAAACTGTAAAAACTCACCTGAAGAAAACAAATTTAGACCAACATCGTAATTATTTAGGTATAGTTAGTTTAAAAGTAAGATATTAACAATTCTGCACTGCATTGACTGGGAAAAATAAACAGACACTCGTAAGCCGGAGGCAAATTTCATAAAAGTCAGGTGAGGACACACAAAGATCACTTATGTTCTAGAATGTTCTCCACACAAAATAATTTTAATAAAAAAGGGAGCGTCAAAAATGGGCTCAAGTGTCTCGAAGAAAACGCATTAATTCATGAAATAAATATAAGAACAAATGCCAAGAACGCAGAACACGATATTGCATATAACGCTTCTCAAATTACTACAGAAATCGAAAACAACAATTCTGGCAATGGAAGTTCGAATTTAGAGAAACTCACCGAAGAAATTTATGACAAGTCATGTCATTTACTGAAGACAAAATCTGCAAATAAAGAGCAGGATGGCACATATTATGATCTTCAAATTAACGCCGAATCCGATGAACAGAAATACGATGACGCATGTTCAAATTGGGAAATGCACGCTTATAATAATGAGGCGTCTTCTATCCATTGGTATCATCAAATTACCAAAATATCGATATATGATATGCTTTATAAAGTTTGTTTATATATCAAGAAGCGCATTTTAGGCTTCTTTGCTTTAAAAGCAGACACCAAACCAACTGTTGACAAATCTCACCAGGCATATCTGATATTGCCGAATGCTGATGAAAACGGTGAAGGGGTTTGGCCACACTATAGTACTCGAAACAACGCCGAAGAAGACAAAAAACAAAACGACAAAAGTTCTAATAATGTGGGGGGAAATATCGATAAAACCGTTGAGAATTCTTTCCACCTAGATCAACAAATGAACAAAGAAGTGACACATGAAAAATCGATAAATGTTTCATTGAATATGAGGACGCAAACCGAGGGTGACCTTGCCGATTCTGCGTTGATGCATTTAAAAAAAAACACATTTACCATTTTCGGCAAGTCTGATGAGGAATGTCAAACATTGCAGGATGTTCATCCAAATCACGAAGTGGCTAGGCCGTATTGTGATACTTCAAACATGAAAACAGATGAAAGACAATGCGAAAATACTTCGAATAAGAAAACGAATGTCGATAATACCAACACGTACTGTTTAAATTTAGTTCATGAATTAAACAAAGAACCGACAGATCACATATCCAAAAATGTTTCTCTGGTTATGAACAAACATATTATTGGTGAAGTTGTTCATTATGCGCCGGTGGATTTCCAGAAAAACATTGAATCTATGGTCGACAAATCCGATCTCGATATTCCTATATTTCAGGCTCCTGGTGCAAATGTCGAAGGGGTTTGTCCATATTGTGATATTCTAAACAGCGAAGAAAGGGTTGAAGAGAAATACGACAATATTTCTTTGAATGTGGAAACGAATGCCAATAAAACATATGCGCATTCTTTCCAACTAGATCACCACATGAACAAAGAAACGACAGATTGTATATCAAATAATGTTTCCTTGATTATGCCACAACGTATTATAGGTGACGTTTCCGATTGTTCGTTGATAAATTTAAAATTAAACACAGTTCCAAATGTTGACGAGTCTGGTGTGGTATGTACTATATTGCAGAATGTGGATGTAAATAATGAAGAGGAATGCCCATATTGTGAAAATCTAAACAGTGAAGAAAGTAATGAAGTAAAATACAACATTTCGCCGAATGAGGAAACGAATGTCACTAATACCGATGCGTATTCTTTTCATATATATCATCCAATAGGCAAAGAAGCGACAGATGACTTATCCGCAAATGTTTCTATGTCTATCAAGAAACATATTATTGATGATGTTGCCCATTATGCTTTAATGGATTTTCAACCCAACATCAACCCAAATACAGACAAATCTGATCACGGTATTCTTTTATTCAAGGCTCTTGATGAAAATGTTGAAGAGATTTGTCCATATTGTGATACATCAACCAACGAAGAAAGAGCTGAAGTGCAACACGACAATATGTCTCTGAATAAGGAAATGAATGTCGATAATACGTATGAGTTCTTTCAAATAGATCACCACATTAACAATGTAGCGACAAATGACATTTCGGGAGATGTTTCTTCGATTATGCAGAACCATAATATTGGTGACGATGCCAATTATGCGTTGATGCATCTACAATTAAACACAGTTACAAATTTTGACAAGTCTGATGAGAAATCTCCTACATTACGGGATTTTGATGGTAATTATGATGGAATATGTCATTATTGTGATATTTCAAACTGCGACGAAAGAGATGGAGTGCGATACGACGATATTTATTTGAATGAGGAAACAAATTTCAATAATGGCAATGCGTATTCTTTTCAACGAGATTATCACACAAATAAAGAAGCGAAAGGCGATATATTTGAAATGGAAGAAATTTGCCCATATTGTGATATTCCAAATAGCCAAGAAAGAGACGGAGTTCAATACAATATTAATTCGAATAAGGAAACGAATGCCGATAATACCTATACGTTTTTCCAACTAGATAATCACATGAACAAAGAAGCGACAAATGAAATTTCAGGAAACGTTTCTTCGATTTTGCAGAAGAATATTGTAGATGACGTTGCAGATTACGCGTCGAGACATTTACAATTAAACAATGTTGCATATGTTGACACGTCTGATGGGGAATATCTCAGATTGGAGGATGTCAATGAAAATTGTGAAGGGATTTGTCCATACTGTGATACTTCAAACAGCGAATAAAGCGACGAAATGCAATACAACATTATTTCATTGACCAAGGAAACAAATGTCGACAATATTGACACGGATTCTTTCCATTTGGATCTATAGATGAATTTACAAATGTATTTACCAATAAACACAGTCTCAAATTTATTGAAGACTTATGTGGAATGTCTCATGTAAATTTATATAGTGATAGGACTCTACTGCGATAATCCATATTTCCAAGTAGGAGATGAAATACAATACGGCTATATTTCTTTTAATACAGAAAGGAATGCCGATACTATCGTTGCGTTTTCTTTTGAACTAGATTATAAAATATACGAAGAAGCTACAGATGACATATTAGAAAATGAATCTTTGATTTACTCACTGAATTATGACTAAGAAAAAGGCTCTACAACAACGTAGAAAACGCAATTACGTGTGTGTCCGATATAACAAGAAATGTTTGTTATAGATAAAATTAATGATTAACCGATAATGTGTAACACGCGGTTCCGCTTTACAACCCAACGATGTTCAATTTTGACCTTAAAAAGCACTATTTTTGTCAAAATTGAACATCGTTGGGTTGTAACGCGGAGCCGCGTGTTACATATATTTATGTAGGATGTTTTAGTTATAGTAATAGCTTTTGCGGGGGAGCTGTCTATTTAGTAATGATTTCCTACATTTTCGTGTTGTTCGTTATCCCCACCCGTTCCTTGATCAGTCTCTGGCATTTTCCGAAAGGTGAAGTAAGAAAGCTCATCTATTTTCAGACGTTTATTGCAAGTGGTGTAGCTAAGCACGAATCAATTCACAGTTAAACAAGACGGACCGTGCTCTAGACGGCAACACAATGATATATTGTCAACACAATTGAATGTCTTATACACAAGTAATTATCAGGAACACAAACGTATGAATCGTGATGAATACATGTAAATAATTGAAAATATATGATGATATAAATCCAGATTGATTAGCAATTTAGTTTAATGTCACTAGTAAATATTGTCATTGATAATTGATGGATAAAATCGAGTAAAAACAGTCTTGAAAAAACATCACAAATAATTATTCCACTGTTTGCTAGGTTTTGTATGTTTCAACTATAGAATTTGTGAATATGATTGAGGAACATCTGATGACCTGATGCGTTTAATCATATCTGAATGCAAAGAAAGTCCATCAATCCACATATGCACTATAATCCACCGCAAGTTCCTTACGTATTGCACGCGGGTATGTATATTTAATAAACAAAACCATATTAATTACAATTAAATTTGCAGTTGAAGAAATCTCAATTAAAACTGCTTGAAACTAACAGAGATTGTTTCTGAAATCACAGTTAAGAGAAATATTGTGTAAAAACAGAGTTAGACTAGTTGACCTTAAAGAGCACTATTTTTGTCAAAATTGAACTTAGTGCGGTTGTAACGCGGAGCCGCGTGTTACAAATGAACATTATACGTAATTTAAGAAAATGAACACGAATAATCGTTATCGTCGAAAAATTGTGCGACAAATGTAAGTGAGTACCGTCCTATTATTCCACATTCTTCGACCAAATATATAGTGGTTAAAGGGCGTAATACCGGCTCCTACTGATGAGTCGCCAGTAAGCACGAAACGAATGTGCATGCGATTATACTTTCCGTTCATGCTGCCTTTGGTTTATCCTTCTGGTCACAACTGAACTAATTTGTTACTAGGTTCGCAACACCTAATACATACTTGCATATACATTAGTTCTTCGCAAAAAAAAACAGTATTTAAATGTAAGTGAGGCTCTTAGTTCGAAACCTAATAAGTGTCCTTTCAGAATCCGAAAAATCACTGGGATAATTACTAATTTGAGAACATCCAAATTCATTTATATTCTCAATCGCCATTAGACAAATTTTCTAACTGCCTTCGCTCAAGTGCCCTTAATTCTCACATAGCTTTCGTCATCAGTGTCAAAATGAGATATATTAAAATGATTAATTAAATCAAAGTATAATAGCTCAATGTCTAATTGGTTCCCTTCGTGTATCCGGATGAAAGTGAGGAATTTAAAACGCAAAAATCCAAAATCAAATTTTTGGTAATATAAATCAAAATCCTTCCAGATTTAATAATTATAAATAGCTATTCCAAACTTTTAGCGTAATGTATAAACAGGGTATGCTCAGAAATAGGTAAAATATGCCGTTGCGTCCGCAGAACAACCAACGAAAAACTTCAAAGTTGATTAATATTGTCTACAAAAGTATACCGGAAATTTCCACAATTTAACAAATAAATTTGGTCATCGTTCTTGAGTCTTCACATGACACTTCCGAAATGTGATTAGCCATGTATGGATGGTTCTTCGGTAGGTTCCATTTCCATATGTTGGTTCATCATTAACTCTTTTCCCCCCGACAATTTTGAATTTCTTTCCATTTCTTTCTCAATTTTGACGAAATTGATTTTTTACAGAATTTGTGAGTCAGATCACGCCTTGGAATCAATGTAACTTAATTTTTCCTGTTATCTAGTTTGTGCCCAAATCCAGATTAACTATTCGAAAGCAGATATCGAAGGCTTTAAATTCCTTGTGCCTTTCATTTATATAAATGTATTCTCGTCATCCATTTAATTAAATTTAATGCCTCATTACAAAATGGATTACAAAAACTTAAATTTTGTTGGTTATATATATTTGCAAAGCTATCATCATATCCCAAACCACATAGTTCATGTGTCGTAAAATTTTTTGTGTTTGACATATTGCGTAATCTTTTATCCAAACCTATATGGCATGCGAAAAAGTCGATCATATGCTGAATGTCCTTCACCATCTACAAATATTCACTTCCAGCCTAGCTAAAAGTTATAGGCCAGAACTACTTAGCTGTACTATTTTCACGGACCAGATTTTGATTTAAACATTCCAATTTTCTAGCCAGTTATGTTATAAAGCGGCGGCGATTACGGATAATCTCCAAGAATCATTGAGGTTGATGTACAGTTCGGTTTTCAATTACATCTGTGACTGTTTGTAAATTAAATTAAAATGATTTAATTCTCCAGTTAGAAGCAATTTCCAATATGCCCAATCTCTATTTTGACAACTGAATCATGTTGTTCCAACTTAGACAAAACCGTGTGTAAGTGGCCTGATGTTATTTTAGAGATCGACTAGGAAATCGCACATCGTCGTCATCATCATCATGCACGGCCAACCATAAGCCATATGTGACTAATATTTCACAGTTATATAGCTATAAAAGGTTCGTGGTTATATGTGAACTACACAGATACTTGATAGTACAATTTCTGCAGGTCTCATATAATGACTATCTCATACTACATTTCTTTAAATCAAGTTTGCGAGCTTGAAGTAAACACCAATCTCATTGTATTTAACTAGTCGTCGAACAACATAACAAAACTATCGCCAGACGCAACGCACTGACGCGTTTCGACCTTCCATGATCATCATCAGTTTACCTTCGTACGCTGATGATGATCATGGAAGATCGAAATACGTCAGTACGTTGCGACTGGCGGTAGTTTTGTTGTGTTGTTCTACGATTGGTTAAATACAATGGGATTGGTGTTTATTTCAAGCTCGCAAACTTGATTTAAAGAATTTTTACTACCACCCGCGCAATCAATTATTGTTTAATTGTATACTCTTATTACATTTTATCATGGACCAATGCGCATTAGTTCGGTAAAGGATAAGAGTCACCCTTAGTTGCCGCAATCTTTAGCTAGTAGTTACCGCAAGCCCCACTATATCCCGTTTCAGGATTGAGATCTATTATTGTTAGTTTCGCAAATATTGAAATTTACCGTTTACAAATTTCGTCCTCTCGCAGTATATAAAACTAGAACGGGATTTGAATGATAAACTCTCTTGCGCAGTGCTGTCCTTCATGTTGTGAATTTGACTGCATTTATTTTGTGCGAAACAATAGATAGCACTCTTAGGTCGGTAAAATCTTGAATGTTGATCATTTTCAGGTGCTCTGCTTATTGGCTTCGATTGATGCAATCTCACTTGTATTGTGTCAATCCTAAAGATGAGACTGGAAATGAGGTCTTGAAATATCGGGCAAAGAAAAATGGAAAATCTTGATCCAACGTCATTTTCTGTCAATGAGCTGATGGAAGGCTCAAAGAAGAAGGGACAAGTGAGAACCCATCAATCGAAGCCAATAAGCAGAGCACCTGAAAATGATCAACATTCAAGATTTTACCGACCTAAGAGTGCTATCTATTGTCCCGCACAAGATAAATGCGGTCAAATCCACAACTAGAACGGGATGTTTATAAGAAGGTTGCTTACTCAGGTATCCTTCTTAATTTCAATTCAAATCACCCATATAGAATGAAGATCGGTATCTTAAAATCGATTATAATAAAAAGCTTAAGATTAACAGATAAAAAGCATAGAGGGATTGAATTAGGTAGACTGCGAGAAATACTCAGTGCTAATGGGTATCCTCTAAAGTTAATTGAAGCCACTATAATGAGCGTTATAAGTAACTTTAATCATGACTTGAAGTACGTGAAATCAAATAAAACAAAAGATGATCGGAGGGTAATGGTAATACCTGATTCTAAACTAAGTAGGAAAATCAAAATGATAGCATCCAAATAGAGATATACGTACTATTTTAAAACAGACCGTTACCCTATGTATTAAACTTCCTAACCAAAAGGAGAAAATAGAACCATTAGACACATCAGGAGTATATGAAATTTCATGTTACAACTGTAACCTGATGCATGTAGGTGAAACCATGCGTCCAATAAGGATAAGAAGAGAGGAACATAAAACCGATTGCAAGTATGGCCATGTTAATAGATCGGATCTTGCACGCCATACAATAGAGACAGGACACTATTAATTGGGATACGTGTAGACGTATATCAATTTTTGCCTGTAGCAGATCTACTAGATTGATTAGATCATCCATAAAAATTAAATCAAGAAATGATATCATGAATGAAACAGTCGTAGAAAAATCACTAGGTCCTATTTGGAATACAGCATTAAATAATGGTAGGAAACGAAGATTGCACGAATCTGAATCAGAAACTCGCTCAAGTAAAAGAATAAGAACACTTGATTGATATTAACTTATAGAGGTGGGGGGTGAGTAATTCAATATCTTATAATTTATTATCTGATTGTCTTATAATTTCATCCTTGATTACTTGTTATCTTATTTTATCTATTATCTTACGTTCTGTTGTTAGTGTAGCGCCTTTAACAAACATTTATCTATACATGATGGCAAGGTTTAATTCTACTTTATTTTTTGTTTTTTAAAAAAAGCCAAATTTTCTTTGCACTATTACTAGTATCTTCTTTATCAGGCAATTTTTAATTTCTTTTACGAACCGTTTAATTTAACTTTCTACCCTATTGAAACACTTTATCCGTTTCTAATTTAATTTTGCTACTTCTTAATTATTTACTCTATTCATAGTATCTTGCCCCCTCCTCACCGAAATGCCACTCGTAATTACTTCATTTAGAAAAGTAAGTGTAAAATAGGTCTGACGTGTGCATTTAGGAAATGACAGTTATCATTTTAGTTTCACTTGAATGACTGTTACACGTGCCTGTAATTACATGTAACAGATTAGTTCTCAGTCTTAAGTAAACGCTCATGCACATACACACAAACACGCTTATCCAGTGAATAGTCAGATGTTGCCAAATCGCTGTAATTTCACTAGGATGAGTGTACACGCGTATTAATTGATTCCTCCTCAATCCAAAACAAACTAGAACACATACACACAGGTATGACGTACGTTTATCTAGTGAGTTGTCAGTAATTGTCATTAAATCACTGTAATCTGAATGTGAAGAATGTTTACATGAAGACATATATACACACAAATTCGGCCTACACTTTCCTAGTATTTAGAAAAAAACAAGTTATGCTTAAGAGATTTAATAACAAGTATAAATGAGGCAGTTTAAACTAATATTTCCACTTGACATACTGATTGTCAACTAGGTGTGTGATGTGCGTTCCATTTAAAAGGATATCCGCACATGGATATCAACATATTTGGGAAAATCATGATAACTGTGGATTCAAACATTTCGGTACGCAATCCGAAAATCAGTTAAATGGTGGAGTTCTTGCTGATTCCTGTCCGATTCTGCAGCTGCTTACACAACGGATAATGTTGTCTTGAAAGATCGATAAGTAACTTGCGATAGTAGTTAAGGACTGCCAAAATTTTCTGCAGCCCACATACAGTCTAGTGATTTGATATTCTACATAAAATTTGCCTTCTACAATAACGGTTCAATTCCCAGTAGCGTAATACGATGCCCTACCAAATTCACGGATGTACCTGCAATTAGCATCTCGTCACAATTGATCTTGAGTCCGTAGTTAGGGGTGAGAGGACATTTCGTAAATGCTTGGCATGAGATTATAGGTCTGGACTGAAAACCATTATGTCATCGAGATATGACATACAGTAAGCGGCGGCGTCGTCGCGTACTATGTTGCCCATAAATCTTTGAAATGCCTGAGTAGCACACTTGAGACCAAAATTCACGCATGTAGCTGAAATTTGCATCTTGTCCTAATTTATCTTGAGTCCGTGGTTAGATAAGTGTGAGAGGACATTTCGTAAATGCTTGGCATGAGATTCTATGTCTGGACTGAAAACCATTATATCATCGAGATATGACATACAGTAAGCGACGTCGTCGCGTACTATGTTACCCATAAATCTTTGAAATGCATGAGTAGCACACTTGAGACCAAAAGGCATGTAGTGGTATTCGAAAAGGCTAAATGAAATGATGACCGCAGTCTTTTCGATGCCTTTTGGCGCTATCGGGATGAGATGGTAGGCTTGCCTGATGTCAATTACTGAGAAGTAATTGCTATCGCTGAATTTTTTAAGTAAGGTGTTTATTTTTGGAATAGGATGGATATGCATTGGATTTGGTCATTGAATTTAGCTTGCGAAAATCTGAGTTTCCGTACGATTCGTACAATTTGGAATCGATGGTCTGATAATTCCCTCTTCCAATATCCCCTAAAATTCATCTTGTGCAGCTTTTAGCTTAGCAGGAGGTAGCGGTCGCTTTTTGAGTGCGATAGGTTGTCCTGCTGTGACGATTTGGTGTATCGTGTTGGAAATTCGTAGCTCCGAATTGCTGAGATTACACAGTGTTTTATGTTCTCAAAGAGCTGCTGATATCTCTGCTAAATGATGCACTGGGATTGGCTGAATGACCTGCTACTCCAAACGCTCGGAAGCAAGTGTCCAAAAACTGTGCTAAAGTTCGGTAGAGAGGTCAATGAACTTTTGATTGGCAAGATCAACTATGAGCCGATATTTCAACAGGAAATCAAGGACTATTATTTTGTGTGAGACCTTAGCGACGATGAAGTTTTGAAAAACCTACCGCCAGTCACACGTACAGATTTGTTTCGGCCTTCTATGACCAACATCAGAGCACGGTAGCAAACTGTCAGGGGAGAATCAAACTGCAAACCATTTATATGAAAAGCAAAGTTAGATATTCGGCTCTCACCTTATATAATCTCACATGCATTGTACTAGATTAGAAACATCGGCTAAAACATTTCTATACGATCACAAAATTTTTGCAGCGTTTGGTACGCATATGTATAAAGGTAAATCTATAATCGAACACTGGTTGGACGTGTGGTCATAAGAACTCTTTTAACCAAGTTTTCGACGTTGAATTAAACACCAATGACATTGTATTTAAACAGTTGTCGAACAACATAGAAACCTACCGTCCGTCACATTTACAGACGTGTATCGACCTTCCATGATCACAATTAGAGCACGACGGTAAACTCTTGTGAGGATCCAACCGTATTCCATATTTATGGAAGCCAAAAAAGATATTCGGCTATCACCTCGAGTATTCTGGCGTACATTAAACTTGACTGGAAATGTCGGCTGCACTATTTCTTTTCAGCCACGATCATTTTGCAGCTTTCACTACCAATATATATAGGTAATTCATATAAACAATTAGTGATTGCGCGGTTTGTGTTATTAATTCGTTAAATTGTGTTTGTGAGATTGACCTAAACACAAATCCAATTGCATTTATTTAGTCGTCGATTAGCAGAGCTGAAAAACCATCTGTCAAACGTACTGACGCGTTTCGACTTGCTATGATCCAAATGAGAGCACTGCTGCAAACTGACTAGTGAGGATCAAACTGCAATCTATTTATATGGAAAGAAATGTTAGATATATAGCTTTTACCTCTGGTATTCTCACATACATTATACTTGACTGGAAATATCAGCTGCACGTTTTCTATTCAGTCACGACTATTTTGCAGCTTTAGCTGCCAATATATATAAGTAATTCAGTTAAACGATTATTGGGTGCGCGTGCTGTGAAACTAATTCGTTAAATTATGTTAGCGAGCTTGACGTAAGCGCCAATCCAATGTAATTCAACTAGTTGTCGAACGACATAGTAAAAGAACCTTCTGTTACACGTAATGACGCGTTTCAACCTAAACCCATGTCGTGAACCTATATTGAGTGTGCGATGCCGGCAACCATAATCTGGAATGGGCTCCCCTTTAGCTGTTGCGAGTAAAACGCTTAAAGACATCTCAGCCATGGAATCACTCTTGAGAACTTGAACTGTTGCACCTTCGCCAGTTTTGAAATCGAGAACATGCAGAACTTCATTGGGTTGTTTCGTCGGATCATGCAGACAAATAGGCTGGTCATTGCGAAAGACATTGTCAGTTTTTCTGCCTATGTGGCATATACTGCGTAGATGGAAGGAGTGAACGTGAACTGCAGCTGTATTTATTTGAAAATTTGTACGTGAATAACAGAAACTGTCCTGTTGTTGGTTGTGGTCATCTAAGGAAACTGACATCCCATTGGTAAATCTTTCAAACTATGCAGGCAATTTCAACAATTATAAAAATACTTTTGGTGATTAAAGCACCAAACATTTGGAGAATATCGACTGAGTGATCGAGGTGGTTTCAATTGTCGTTTATTCTGATTTAGACGTTGTTGATCTGTGGTTCTAATAGCATTTGTTCCGTCAATGACGATTCAAGAATTTTATTAAATTTTGAAATACATCTCTCAAAAAATGGATACCCCAGCGTCTTTAGAGGTGCGAACGGCTAACTAAGAATTAAGGATATTCATGTTTGGAAGTGACTTACAGGACATTAAAATGCATAAAAAATATATAAAGAATAATAACTTTTAAACATACGTGCCCAATAAATATATTTAAAAATAATAAGTAAGCGCTTGGCAAAATCTGCTTCCACAGTTTGACACGAACGCAAAAAGCTAGGTAACCCCAAAAAACTGACGAAATCTGCTTTCAGAAAATCAAAATCAAAATATTCTTCCACTGTTGGCACAACGTGTACGTAGGATAGAAAGTTCTTGAAAATTCCAAAAATCTGATTCCACTGCTTAAGCACAAGGGAGGAAACCCATGAAGAATTTCACAAAGAAATATTCGCAAACAGGGTGGAGAACAGGATGGTTTGGTTTGCTACCGTCGATTTTATTGCAAACCCAAATTGGCTTTCTTTTCAAAAAAATCTAAAAAAACTTTATGCAAAAATATATGGGATATCAAAACAGGACTAAAAGCAGTACTGTTCTCAGTATCCTGGCGCGATCGCCCGTTTGTAAGCGCCCCGGCTGCAAATAAATGCCGTGCAACCTTACAAAATAGCAAACAACCGTAGATAATGAGAGACAGTCACCGCGGGTGGCCCATATCTGGGCCGGAATTGCATTCTCCGGCAAATGCCGAGAAAGTTTGGTAGTGTTGCAGAATCTAGAAGTACTTTTAGACATCAGGAGATGTCAAATGTGCTAATGATAAGCATGGTAAATGCACCGTGCTTATAAAGTTTTGAAAACGAAAGCTCGCACGCCATTGGTTAACGTGTGGAGGTTAGTAAATTTATTTGACATCAATTAACTCATCATATAAAAATATATCAAATTGTATTTTTGGTCATTTGAGGTTATTGCTGGTTGTTTTTTTAAAATATTGTAATTTATTTGGACGTTTCTTTTGTCGAAGCTTTTGACTTGTCTTGGTGAATGTTTATAAAAGAGTTTTTCTGAGTTATTGAGTTGCATGCACGCTTCGCTGTATGGTTCTATCTGAATAATCTTTGCTAATAAAGTATTGAAATTTAAATACATATATCGTTCTTAATACAAATTATAGGGAAGGATCTCAACTTTGCTTCAGGTAATTTAAAAAGGCGGCCCACAAGTACTTCTTTAACAAATTTATATGTAAGACAATTCATTGGAAGCGAAATTGGTTCCCTTTTAATTCATAACATTTCATTCACCCCCAGGCTATTTTCCTTACAAGTTTCAGAGGGCGAAATCCCTCTGACTGACCACTAATGTCCACTTTTCCCCTCTGGTTTTAAATTTCTCACTCCTGACTCCATGATACGTTTTCTATTCTCATTTTTCATTCTGTCACATCCATATAGTGGATATTTTACCACGTTGTGCGCAACTAATCTTTTTCCTCTTTGTTTCAGCGAAAGACCGGAAACTCAAAAGCATGCTGGACCACCCCTTCGTCTACCATCAGTCATAATCTCGTTCAATGGAAGACAGTGAACCATGCACGAAACACAAGTTTCAATATAGTCGACTCCATCCTAGTCAATACTATACTACAAAAATTTAATGTCCACGACAAAGAACTCCTTCGGTCGACGTCTGCTTCCGGTCCGCCACCATTCTCGATCTCGCATTGAAATTCATCTGTCCGGCACCAGCCTACCCCGCATTGATGCTCGGACTCTTCATGGACTAAACTCCAATTGATTCTATCTAGTCAAATGGAATCTCTTTTTTTCATCAGATTGAACTATCAGGAAGTTTATGAAAGCACTTCTCTTCCTAAACTCCTCCTCTCTTGTTGTTAAATATTTGCTATTCACAATTTCATTCACCTCCACATATTCTACCTTTGATTTGTTATTTCAATGGTCAGGCCTGTTGGTGTTTGTTACCAAATAAATGTATTATTATTAATTGACGTGGATATTTGTTTTCAAGGTCACCACCGTTTCGTTGTCATCCGTGGATATCAGCGTATTTGGGTGAGCACACTTATTGTTATAATATATAAATTGCAAGAAATCTTATTCTACTATTATGGCTGGCTTATCAAATTTTGAGGATACAGCAATTATCAGGTGTAATTAAGGAATGTTGTTTAAAAGATAGTTCAGAGGAAATTAAGTGTTCTAAATTATATGGTCATACCGCACATATGCATTTCCAGGGCCTGGCATCTCCGAGGCTCCTTATGGTCGTGATCAAAGGATCTCTACAAACGGCAAATTTCGCTTGTTTTATTTGATGCTGCATATGTACACGCTCCAGCTTCAAGTATATGTCGTACGACGTTACAAACTCGGGTAGAGTGCAATAAAATAAAGAGTTATGTACTGTTATGTGGTCCTTAACAAGGCCGGTTTTGCATTCTCTGGCAAATGTCGAGAAGGTCTGTAAGTGTGATGAATTCCAGAAGTACTCCTATACTCTTGTGACCAGCTCGGGTTGACTTGGGTTGTGGTTCCTCCTGTTGTGGCGTTGTAATCTCGCTGCGTAACTTCGTTGAAGTTCTGCAGTAATTGGCTCGTCTCTCTAGTTGTATAGCAACAAGATTGGCGTTACTGATGTTTCCAATGTTGGTAAAGCAGGTCCAAAAATCAGCGTATGTGAAAGGTAGGAGAATGCACATCCGAAACACGCACCGTAGAAGGCAAAAGTGACAACTAAACTGCATGGTAAATTCACCGTGCTTAAATGGCCATGTAATAGAAATATATGGCTATTTGCACACTATTGTTTAACGGCAAGTTTTGCTTTTTTCATTGGTACAGCGTAAATCGAATTCAATTTAATTTACGCAATATGTCGGCAATTGATTTGTGTCGATTCACTTAAATGAAATTTGAATTTTATTTAGGCAATATCTCAGCGAATTGTTCTGTAAACGCCCCAGCGTCAAGTAAATGCCGTTCGACGTTACAAATTCCGTTACGTGCCAAGGATGGCTGAGTTATACTGTTGGGGGCCCTTATTAGGGCCGGTATTGCGTTCTCCAGCTAATGCCGAGAAGAGTAGTTAGTGTAGCAGTGTCTAGAAGTACTCCTAGACAATTGAGACCAGCTTTGGTTGACTTTCGTTCTTGCTCCTTCTGCTGTGGCGTTGACATCCGTGGCCATTGAGTAGCTGAGTAATCTCGTTGAAGTTCTACAGTAACTGGCTCATTGAAAGGATCAACTGTAGATGTGCTCCGTCTCACTAGTTGTACAGCAATCCTAAAATTCACAGTAGAGTCTGATAGGCTTATATTACTATTTGTGTCTCCTAGGATCAAGTTCGCAATGTCCTGTACTAACCTACTTGTGTCCTCAAATTTAATATCGGTTTCCATAACTATATGGTATAACAATTAAATCGACACTTAATGTTAGACAATCGGAATGAAAAAGTTGGACAGCGGTATCTCTAAACAAATAATCTGAAAAGAGATATAAGTGAACAACAGATGAAATCAAATATTCCTGTTCCAAGGCTCCTCCTTCACTCTTGTATTATATTAGAATAAAAGGCAATTGATGGAGTATTATATTTGATTATGAAGTATTCGTTTAGTAAAGAAAATGTTAAAATCCAGCAGACCAAAATACCAATTCCAGTCAAGGAGCGAGATACTCAAAAACTAAAAATAGCGCACAATTCAAAATCAAGTATTTAAACAAAGAATGTTCTGGAAAATAAAAAGAAAAAATTCTTTTTAAATAAAATTCGTTGCAATCAGCTATGGTGGTTTAAATTTATCAGTCAATGTTATTTTACATAAGGCGGAGGATTTAACTTCCTCCACATACACCACCTTCTCAAAAAAGAGACGTCTAATAATAGACGTAATCATAGTTCTTCGGCTGACGAGGCACTCTTCCAGAACGAGTTGTGCATACTGGCGCCCCTGACGTCGTCATCTCGACCGGTACAGTATTCATTGGTTCTTCCAAATCATCTGGTATCGACAAATAGTTTTCATGCTGTGATTCAGTAGAATAAAATTTTGCTATATTAGACAATACGTCATCAGAAATCTGCATTTCATTATGTGCCTGTATAGCGGGATTGTACAAATCACATTCGCCCATGGAACGGTCATTTAACGCATCTGTTAATTCAGTCATACCGTCTATACGGATAAACTGGAGAATGCAACGATCCAACGTAACACAATCCTCAATGCCATTTATTTCTATGATGACATTCTTGTCAGTCATCCTCTTGACCTTGTATGGTTCTTTATAAAATGGTGTTAGGCAGTTTTTCCTATTTTCATTAGTTACATACACATGCGAAGCCGATCATAGATCAGAGGACACATAGCATTTGGTTTTATCTTTTCTAGTCTTGGTCGGAAATAAACGACACATCTTATCTCTAAGTGCTCCTACGAACCAATCTACATAACTAGAAGCCCAATCAAGACTACTTGGAGTTTCTATAAGAAGATCTCCAGGCAACCTTAATGGTTCTCCATAAACCAGTTCTGCTATGGAAGTACCTAATTGTGCCCTATATCTGTTGCGCATGGCGAGTAGTTCTATCGGAAAATCGTGTATCCAGCTTGTTCCACTTGTACACCATAATGCAGCTTTCAGTTCACGATGCAGTCTTTCTACCATCCCATTTGCTCGTGGGTTATACGCGCTAGTATGTAATACAGTGGTTCCCATGATGTTCAGGGATCTCTCGAAAAGCTCGGACATAAATTGACTACCGCGATCACTAGTGACCTTTTCCGGAACACCATAACGCGATATCCAATTATGTAGAAACGCGAACAAGACTTCTTGCGCTGTCATGTCTTTTACAATCGCCACTTCTAATTGACGACTAAATCTATCTACCATAGTCAGCAAGTATTTGTTACCATTAACCTCGAGGCATCTCGACAATGTCTATATGTACGTGTCTGAACCGTCCAATTGGTATCCCAATATTCTTTATCTCGGTTCTGGTATGTCTCCACACCTTACACGTTTGACACTTGGCACAGGCTCTTACCCATACCCGTATGTCTTTAGACATGTGCGGCCATACGTATATGTCGTTGATCAATCGAATGGTGGCTTTAATGGATGGATGACCCATGTCATGTAACACTTGGATAATCTTGGCCCGTAACTCCAACGGCACATATGGTCGTGGTTGACTTCTAGACGTTTCGCATAACAACCACTTGCCACTTACGAGCTTACGAACATATCCTGGCCTTTTGGACAAAACCAATGCAAAGGGATCCGATCCTTGCGCTTCCTCGATTTGACTAACTAAATCATGCATAGAATTATCTAAACTCTTCAAAGGACCTTGAAATATCAGCTCGACATCAGCTTCATTCGGTCGGCTAATTGCATCGGCTACCACATTCTCCTTACCAGCAATATGAGACACAGTGAAATCGAACTCTGCTAACCGTGTTATTTGGGAATTCACTCTACGAGAGTAATTAAGCCTAGCTGTTTTACCAAGTATGCTGATCAATGGCTTATGATCGGTCAATAACTTAAACTTATGTCAGTCTAAGTAATGCTCGAAGTGTAGCACTGCGGCATACACTGCTAGAAGCTCTTTGCCAAACGTATCATAACGTTTTACTCGATCATTAAGCTTACGGCTGTAAAACCCAATCGGTCTTACTACGTCCTGATCTCTTTGCTGTAGCACTGCCCCTAATGCAACATCTGAGGCATCTGTGATTAGCTCGAAAGGTTTCTCCCAAACTACAGGTGCTAATGTGGTTATGTCACTTAACATTTCCTTGGCCTTTTGGAATTTTTCTTGGTCTTCTGGACTCAAGTTTATAGGCTACGACTTCTTGATCGTGCTCTGTTCACGAGTGAGATGGCGTGTTAAAGATCCTAGAATTCCAGCTAGATCTGGAATGAATTGAAGATAATAGGTGATCATACCCAAGAACCTTCGCAACTGGCGTACGGTTCGGGGTTCCGTTACGTCCTTTTTAGCTTGGATTTTATCTTTCAAAAGTTTAATTCCGTCTTTGGAAAGTATATGACCAAGATATCTAACTGAAGAGCATCCGATATTACTCTTATTAGGTTTGACCACTAATCCATATTATTCCAGCCTGGTCAAAACCGTTTCCAAATGCGTTAGATGTTCATTTTGAGAGCGACTAAAAATTATAATGTCGTCAAAATACACCCTCGTAAATGGACAATTCTGAAGGATTAATTCAGCCAAAGGTTGGAATGTCTGACTGGCATTATTCAAACCAAAGGTATCTGAAGAAATTCAGATCCCCTCTGAAATCTGACTGTGGTGAGTGGTATCGAACATTCCTCCATTGGTATCCATAGTACGCTTTCTGAGATTCAAATTTAACAACCCCATCACATTATATCTCGGAGTAAAGTATTCTGTTAGAGAGGGATAAGAATCACCCTTCGTCAAGAGTTTAATAGACGATAATTACCACAAACGCTCCATTGACCCGGTTCAGGTTTGGGTCCACGCCCTGTGCCAAAATTGGAATTTAAACTTCATAAACTTTCGCAATTGTGAAATGTCCGAGCTTTTCGATCTCAACATCATGGGAACCAATTGTATTACACTAGCGCGTACAATCCATGAGCAAATGGATGGTAGGAAGGCTGCATCGTGAACTGGAAAGCTGCATAAAGGTGTACTAGTGGAACAAGCTGGATACACGATCTTCCTATAGTACTACTCGCCATGCGCAACAGATATAGGGCACAATTAGGTACTTCAATAGCAGAACTGGTTTATGGAGAACCATTAAGGTTGCCTGGAGATCTTCTAATAGAAACTCCAAGTAGTCTTGATTGGGCTTCTAGTTATGTAGATTGGTTCGTAGGAGCACTCAGAGATAAGATGTGTCGTTTGGCTCCGACCAAGACTAGAATATCAAAAGCCAAATGCTATGTGTCCTCTGATCTAAGATCGTTTTCGCATGTGTATATAACTAATGAATAAAGGAATAATTGCCTGACACCATTTTATAAAGGACCATACAAGGTCAAGAGGATGACTAACAAGAATGTCATCAAAGAGATAAATGGCAATGAGGATCGTGTTACGTTGGATCGTTGCATTCCCCAGTTTATCTGGATAGACAATATGACTGAATTAACAGATGCGTTGAATTACCGTCGTTCTATGCGCAAATCTGATGTGTGCAATCCCACCATACAGGCAAATAACGAAATGCAGAATTCATAAGACGCGTTGTCTAATATAGCAAAATCTTATTCTACCAGTTCACAGCATGAAAACTGTTTGGCTATACCAGATGATACGGAAGAACCAGTGTCAACTGTACCGGGCAAGATGACGACTTCAGGGGCACCATTATGCACAACTCGTTCTGGAAGAGTGCAACGTCAGCCGAAGAATCATGATTACGTCTATTACTAGCCGTCTTTTTTTGAGAAGGTGGTGTATGTGGAGGAAGATAAATCCTTCGCCAAAATTAAAGTAACACTAACTGATAAATTTAAACCACCATGGCTGAGTGTCACAAATTTTATTTAAAAAGAATTTTTTCTTTTATTTTCCAGAACATTCCTTGTTTAAATACTTGACTTTGAATTGTGCGCCATTTTCAGTTTTCGAGTGTCACGTTCCTCGACTGGTTGTATCTTCCTTTGGTCTGCTGCAATTATCACATTTTTCTTTATTAAAAACGGATCAACATTCACAATATATATCTGCTTAAACTGTCTTGCATTTTTTATTGAAGCACACATAGAAGGGACGTTCTGGAACAGGTAATTTAATAATTCTGTTGTTCACGTATATTTCCTTCCAGATTATTTGTTTGGGTGTTTTGTACGAGACAGTTTTCACATCCCGATTTGCCTAACATTAAGTCTCGATTTAATAATTAAATTTCATAGATATGGATGCAGATCTTAAATTTGAGGACATTAGCAAGTTAGCGCAAGGTATTGCAGGTCTGAATTTAGCAGATGCAAATGAAAATATAAGCTTATCAGATTCTACTGTAAATTTTAGGACTACAAGCGATCTGGCATCTATGGGGTTCTCAGACACGAATAGGTTAGGGGCCTCTACAAAATTTGGCGACCGCGCCAGTCCAAGAATTTTAAGTCTACCGCAGTATAAATCTGAAAAACATTCAAGTTGGGTCGGAGATGCCCAAATGATATTTAGTGCTTATAATATTGTTATTATAATATAATTATCTATACTTTAAGCCAATCTTGGTTCAATCAAAAGGTTATTCAGTCAAATAGACAAAAAGTCTAACATTATCTTATATATTTACTAACGAGGATGTAGCGGTAGGTTTTAAATCCTGCAATTACATTCTACGTGCGACCTTGAACAACCTTTTATCTAAATAACATTGAGTTTACCTGCAACTAGAGATTTTCTGGCACAAATTAGGTGTGCATACCGGCTACTATCTACAAAAATCACAATATATACAATACAAATGAGAATACATCACTACCAAATTATAAACAAAACACAATGCATACTTAGAAAGAATCAATAAAGACACTTATAACTTTTATCATTAATTCATCTACAATATATCTGCTTAAATTGTCTTGCATTTTTATTGAAGCACACATAGAAGGGACGTTCTGGAACAGGTAATTTAATATTTCTGTTGTTCACGTATATCTCTTTCCGGATTATTTGTTTGGATGTTTGCGCGAGACAAGTTTCACATTCCGATTTGCTTAACATTTAGTGTCGATTTAATAAATAAACTTCACAGACATGAACTATGATATTAAATTGGAGGACACTAGTAAGTTAATGTAAAGATATTGGTGATTTGAATTAGTAGGATGCAAATGGAAATATAAACATATCAGATTCTACTATAATTTTAGGGACAAATAAGCGATTCATATCTATAGATTCTAGATAATGTAATAGATTAGGAGCCTCTACATCCAATCGCATTATATATTATATTTAGCAGTAAAACTAAATATTTTATGATTTAAACAATATATTTCATCTGGTGAGCCGTCTTTGTTCTTATATTTATTTTCTCAAATGCCGTCTATATTTCGCCATCGATAGAGTGCGGACCAGGACACTCTGCTTCAGAGTTTGTGATTCGAACCACTGAGCAATCCTGCACCAAATTCTGGACAATACTTGAAGTCATCCCTATAAGAACGCAACCGATCTACTGGATGAATTGATTTGTCTATACTACCCAATGCTTAGTTTAAACTGAAAAAGGTTTTATAAATGGGAATGGTATTTATATCAATATCGCAAACTTGATTTATGATAAGCTAAAAATTGTTTTCCCAGATTTACTGCGAGATCAGTCAAACTTAGATGAAATTTATGTATATCACCAAACGAAATGTAATAGCTGATGTCCTGCCCAAGTCAGAAACATAATGGTTTTATGAATTATATTCTACGAAGAATGCTTCGTATAGCATCATGTAGTCTGCTCAAAATCATAAGGCTTAAGAGAGAAAATTAGTCTTAAAACTGCGCCAAACCTATAGGTTTTGTTCAAAAGCTTTTTTTGGAATTACTCAACGGAGAGACTTTCATTTTGCATTTGGACAGTTAAGCCGATGTTTTTGTGTTATTCGTACATTGAAATGTTACAGCAGGTGCAATCTATGTGAACAGATTTACCTTATGCTTGTTGATCAGCGATAGGTTTGTTGGTCAATATTGCAATAAATTATTCATAAATGGTTATATATATATATATACCATATAGGATTTTTATGTTGCAAAAAATTAAATTCTCTGTCTTTAGACTATATTTTAAAATGCACGAGGATTTTTCATTGTAAGAATAGAAATATACGCCTCTAAACCAAAGATCCGATTCACGTACAGATGATATTCAGCAGAAAGCAAATCTGTTGTTGGCTTAGTAGAAAGAGTTTTTAATCCAGTCTGACACAACATAAAATCTATTTGATTGCACTAATAGATACAGGCCCACAATCAATCACATAAAATGTAGCTATGTTTAAAGGACCTTTACAAACCACAAAAGCTGTACGACATTGCAATAAAATAGCGCACTGCACCTACTCAAGCAACAAAATAGATGATTAATGTCGACGTACAAGAGCAATCATCTTTTGTGTTTTGATATGCCATGGGTTACTGTACCATAAATGATGTTACATTTTATCCGGCAGCTGATTATCGGAAATCGAATGCGGTGATCTAAACTGACCCGTAACCCATGCCTGTCTTGATCGATCTGTTTCTGTAACTAGCGGGTAGCATCTGATTTACTTGCTTGACCTATATCATAGTTAATGGTAAATAGCAGTCTAGCTTGAAGACAGTCGATAAGTGAAGGTGCAGCATTTCTCATGCCATTAAAAATTTACATGGTTAAAATAAGATCTAAGAATAATGAGAAAATTCGTAAATAAGGTATTACGAAAGAATCAAACATTGGCGGTATAACCGTGTGAGCAAACACAGAATAACATCTGCGTGCTATGATATAGAATATACAGTTTTAATACATGGAATAGAATTAAATTTGAATGACAAATATTTTAATTTGAGTAGAGCAATACGGTTTCTGAGTGATTCAGTTTGCGTAGATAAATGTATACCATTAGTTTCAAACTTACAATATATCGTGGATATATAATAGTTAAATACTGTTTGTTGCCGAAAACTAATATATATATGAAAGTATGTATTAGGTGTTGCGAACCTAGTAACAAATTAGTTCAGTTGTGACCAGAAGAATAAACCAATGGCAGCATGAACGGAAAGTATAATCTCATGCACATTCGTTTCGTGCTTACTGGCGACTCATCAGTAGGCACCAGTATTACGCCCTTTAACCATATATAATATATATACCCAGTCTGTAAAGGATACTAACACTAGGGCTATTGTGTTAGTAACCGATACCAACATTATTGTACCGACAAGGTACATGGTACTAACACTATGTTTTCCGAGTCGGAATATGGTACCAACATGATGGATATCAATTTATGCTATAGTTCACCGAAATTGAGAATTACAATTTCTGAACACCTGTTACTCCAGTAACAGGCACAAAAGCATAAAGTCATAAAACACAATTAATAAATCCACAATCTCTTAGCAGTTTAGTTTTGAGCCACTGATAAACATTCGAAAGCACACAAAATATAGATTCTGGCTTTGACAGCTAAAGCACAGTAATCCACTGCATGCTACCGGCGTATTACGCGCGGGTGTCTGTTATTATTAAACAAAAACCTATTAATAACAAATAAAATTACAGTTCAAGATATATCAACTAAAACTCCTTGAAACCAACAGAGCTTGTTTTTAAAACAACAGTTAGGAGAAATATTATCTAAAACCAGAATAAGTATATGTGACATTAAGGAAAACTGGATCTGTCGAAATGGATACACGTACTGTTGTAACGCGGAGCCGCGCAATACGGACGGTATCGTCCGTCCTATTATCCAACATTCCTCACCCAATATATAGTGGTTAAAGGGCGTAATACCGGTTCCTACTGATGAGTCACCAGTAAGCACGAAACGAATGTGGATGAGATTATACTTTCTGTTCATGCTGCCTTTGGTTTATCCTTCTGGACACAACTGAACTAATTTGTTACTAGGTTCGCAACACCTAATACATGCTTTGATATATATTAGTTCTCCGCAACAAACAGTATTTAACTGTTATATATTGAATTGAATGATGTCATACTTACCGCGATATGTAATTAACTAATATCGATCTAGACCAGAGTGTATGGATTTACTGGGTAAAAGGTGTTCAAGTATGGTACAATTTCAGTGAACTATAGCATAAATGGATATCCATCATGTTGGTACCATATTCCGGCCTCGGAAACCATAGTGTTAGTACCATGTACCTTTTCAGTACAATAAAGTTGGTATCGGGCACTGACACAATAGCCATAGTGTTATTATCCTTTACAGACTCATTATATATATATATATATATATATATATATATATATATATATATATATATATATCATATAGTGTAAGAGTTAGCGTTGGAGTCACATTGCTGTAGTCTATATGATGTTAGCTTCACTATTGCAGGTTTACACATTCGTCCTAGGCGACTGTACCGTCCTATTATCCCACATTCTTGACCAAAATATATAGTGGTTAAAGGGCGTAACACCAGCTCCTACTGATGAGTCGCCAGTAAGCATGAAACGAATGTGCATGAGATTATAATTTCTGTTCATGCTACCTTTGGTTTATCCTTCTGGTCACAATGGATCTAATTAGTTACTAGGTTTGCAACACCTAATATATACTTGCATATTTATTAGTTCTCCGCAAAAAACAGTATTTAACTGTTATATATTGAATTGAGTCATGTCATGCTTACCGCGAAATGTGATAACTGATATCGATCTAGGCCAGAGTGTATGGATTTGCTGGAGTAACAGGTGTTCAGAAATTGTCATTCTCAATTTCAGTAAACTATAGCATAAATTGATATCCATCATATTGGTATCATATTCCGACTCGGAAACCATAGTGTTAGTACAATGTACATTTTCGGTACAATAATGTTGGTATCGGTTACTAGCACAATAGCCATAGTGTTAGTATCCTTTACAGACTCGGTATATATATTATACAGTGTGGGTTAGGGTTGGAGTCGCATTGTTGTAGACTATATGATGTTAGCTTCACTATTGCAGGTTTACACATTCGTCTAGGCGATTGTGCCGTCCCATTATCCTACATTCTTGACCAAAATATATAGTGGTTAAAGGGCGTAATACCGACTCCTACTGATGAGTCGCCAGTAAGCACGAAACAAATTTGCATGAGATTATACTTTCTGTTCATGCTGCCTTTGGTTAATCATCCTTGTCACATATGAACTAATTTTTTACTAGTTTCGCAACACCTAATACATACTTGCATATAGTGGATATTCTGTTAATAAAAACTATGAAATAAATGTGATGGTATGTTTGCGTGATGAAGATATATAGATCAAAATACGCAAAATTATGATCATTTAATATCTCTCGTTTAAGCTAACTTATACTAAAATAATGTTTCAAAGGACAGAGTAGGCCGAAGCTGCTTCTTAAAGGTAAACAAGACTAAATTGAATTTTCTATTGTGGTGTATGTCGATTGTGTCCAACACTTCATATTTAGTAATGAGAGCAGTATTATAAACTGACGGACGCCCAACACAATATGTAAATCGCATTCTCAGAAAGGCGGTTAAACTATAATTTCACTAAAAAAGAATTACTATTAGTGCAGTACGACAGTTAAGATATTATGTCATCGGTAAGCAAATATACGGTCAAACCAATCACAAAGGAGCAATGGACTGGATAACTACTTAATAGATTACTATGTAGAATTTAAAAGTTTAGCAATTAATGTAAATTCAGATATAAAATTATTATTGTTTAAATTTCTTATTCTATTTCAGAAAATAGTTTATGACTAAAGATATTCGCTATAAAATTTGAAATAAATAGTTACTTTGAAGAGCCTATCAGTTGTTTAAAAATTTCTTCCAACATAATTAAAATGGTGATAAATTGCATACGCTCATTATCTTCGTAAGGTACATAATTTTCATTTTGCTAGTATCGTTTGATAATAATGAGAATTTAAAATAAGTTAGTGACTTAAATTATAGATAAGTACCAAATTTGTGTCAGGTATCGTGCGCGTCGATGGTGGCTGCGAAAGAATGGGACATGAAATTATTAATAAATGAAAATATTTACAATATGTCTTTTGGTGTAGCGAATAATCAAATACATTTACTGGGACTTGGTTTATTTAGAAAATGGGTTAAGACGATTGATTGCCAAAATAAACGTAAATGCATACCGAGACACGAAAGCATAATTTCAAAGAAGTCGATAATTACCCCCAAGGTGCAGGAAGAGACCAGTTTTCTGCCCGGTTGGTGGAAATTCCTGATAGCAGCAAATGTCCAGGGCCAATGATTGACCGCTTTAAATTATGGCCTGAATTAAATGAAGATTACTAAAAACCGAGCTTATATGGCGCTCCTCTAAAGAAACTATCAGCAGCTACTCGAGCAATCCGAGAGTCGATCGAGGCTGGCGTTCTTGAACCATTAACATCTGTTTTTCGATCTTCTATGGTTTACGCTATGAAAAAGAATTCTTCGCTCCGACCGGCTGCTGATTTCCGCCAATTAAGCGTGATGACTAGACCTGACCCGTAACCCATATCGGCCCTTTGTGATCTGTTTCTACAGCTAGCGTGAGGCAAGTAGTTTGCCTTGCTTGACCTTAAATATGGATTTTGGTAAATTGGCGTGAGTTCCGAAGACCGATGGAATTTAGCGGTGAATTTATCCAAATTTCATTTCGAGGGTACCATTTTTTCTTAAGATCGCACTGAAAGTGTTTCAAAGAATTATGTACTTACCACATACAACAGGTTGCGTTGACGATGTTATTATATGGGCCACTACTGAACACAAATTACATATTAGGCTATCAATGCCGCGTTTTGCGTACGCGGGTAATAGCTGTACACGGGCAGTTGCACAAAGATCCGATTTGTCACTATTTCCAATTTTGTTTTGTCTTTGATCGGGTTGACTCATTTTTACTTCATTTGGAAATGCGGTTCTATCACATCTTTGTTTACTGGCGACGTTTCGGTGCCTACTTTCCAGCACCATAATCAGGCAACACAACATTGATCACAATAGCAGATTTAAGCAAATGTGGTAACCTCGTTCCAAACCATTCTATTTATATATATATTTGACTCAACACTATTTTAATCATAGAATTTGTCTCAGTAACTAAACTCATTATATAACTTTTTATAATTAGCAGACCAATCATTACCTCACCTATAATATCATCTCATCTCGTATGCAGAATATTTTAGGGGAGAGAGACAGTATCGAACCTTTTGTTATTTGTTATAACTGTATTGCTACTATGTCACGGTAATCAAAATTTAAAAATGCTAAAACTAAAACCTTGACTAGCATATACTGTATTTTATTTAAAGCCGGGAACTCTAATGTATACAATGGTGTGTGAGGTATTGCGCACATAGCAACAAATTAGTTCAAATATGGAGCAGCAAGTAACGTAGATGGATGGAGAGTGAATGTTATATCGACGCTTAGGTGAACGATTAAAAAGAGAAAGATAGAGATAGCCTGGACAACTAACGTTTTTCAAAAAACTAATCGTAAGCACAATGCGAAGTTAATCAACTATTGGAAATAATTGCATAAGAATATTTGCTCATATGACTAAAATAATTCATTATATCTATATACATATATATCTAAATATAATATCGTAAAACCTTTATATATATATATATATAAATAGAGAGAGAGAGAGAAAAAAAGGACCATTGATAATTATTAAATATGAATAATTTCTATTCTTATTATATATTTATTTATTACGTTAGTCACACCTTATATCAATATATAAAA
>JAQBSW010005965.1:0-52657 GCA_029291075.1 Eudiplozoon nipponicum
CGAGAACAAGTCTGTCTGATCTCAGTAATTTTTAATCTCATCGACATGTTAGTTAAACCGTCATGATGTTTTTCAAATTTATACAACACATATTTTTCTCTTAATTAATTTATTTTTTTCCAAATGGGCAGTGTCATATTTTCACAAGACTTACAAAAGAATGACGCGAAAAATTGCGCAATATATTACGATTTACATGGATGATCGACATGTCTGTTTACGGACAACGATCCATACTGAATCCCACCATTGTCGAGAAAATTTACATGAGTAAGCAGAAACCGAAATCTTAGGAAACTGCTGACTAACCGAGAACAAGACTGTGTGACCGCAGTATATTATTAATCACATCGACATGTTAGTTAATCAGTCATGATGTCTTTCAAATTTATACAATACTTATTTTTTCCTTAATTAATTATTTTTTTGCCAAATGTGCAGTGTCAAATTATGACAAAACTTACAAAAGAATGACACATAAATTTGCGCAATATATTAAGATTTACATTGATGATGCACACATCTGCTTGCGGATAACGATCCACACTTAATCCAACCATTGTCGAGAAAATTTGCATGGGTAAGGAGAAACCGAAATCTTAGGAAACTGCTGACTAACCGGGAACAAGACTGTCTGATCTTAGTATACTATTAATCTCATCGACATGTTAGTTAAACAATCTTGATGTCTTTCCTATTTATACAATACTTATTTTTTCCTTAATTAATTATTTTTTTGCCAAATGGGCAGTGTCAAATTATGACAAGACTTATGACGCGAAAAATTGCGCAATATATTACGATTTACATGGATGATCAACATGTCTACTTACGGACAACAATCCATACTGAATCCAACCATTGTCGAGAAAATTTGCATGTGTAAGGAAAAACCGAAATCTTAGGAAAATACTGACTAACCGAGAACAAGGCTGACTGATCTCAGTAATTTTTAATCTCATCGACATATTAGTTAAACCGTCATGATGTCTTCCAAATTTATACAACAGATATTTTTCCCTTAATTAATTATTTCTTTTCCAAATGGGCAGTGTCATATTTTCACAAGACTTACAAAACAATGACGCGTAAAATTGCGCAATATATTACGATTTACATTGATTATCGATATGTCTGTTTACGGACAACGATCCATACTGAATCCAACCATTGTCGAGAAAATTTACATGAGAAAGGCGAAATAGAAATCTGAGGAAACTGCTGACTAACCGAGAACAAGACTGTCTGATCTTAGTATATAATACATCTCATTGACATATTAGTTAATCAGTCATGATATCTTTCAAATTTATACAAAACTTATTTTTTCCCTAATTAATTATTTTTTTGCCAAATGGGCAGTGTCAAATTATGACAAGACTTACAAAAAAATGACGCGTAAAATTGCGCAATATATTACGATTTACATTGATGATCGACATGTCTACTTACGGACAATGATCCATACTGAATCCAACCATTTTCGAAAAAATTTGCGTGAGTAAGGAGAAACCGAAATCTTAGGAAAATACTGACTAACCGAGAACAAGGCTGTCTGATCTCAGTAAATTTTAATCTCATCGACATGTCAGTTAAACCGTCATGTTGTCTTTCAAATTTATACAACACATATTTTTTCCTTAATTAATTGATTTTTTCCAAATGGGCAGGGCAAACTTTCACAAGACTTACAAAAGAATGACGCGTAAAATTCCGCAATATATTACGATTTACATTGATTATAGACATGTCTGTTTACGGAGAACGATCCATACTGAATCCCACCATTGTCGAGAAAATTTACATGAGTAAGGAGAAACCGAAATCTTAGGAAACTGCTGACTAACCGAGAACAAGACTGTGTGACCGCAGTATATTATTAATCACATCGACAGGTTAGTTAATCAGTCATGATGTCTTTCAAATTTATACAATACTTATTTTTTCCTTAATTAATTATGTTTTTGCCAAATGGGCAGTGTCAAATTATGAGAAGACTTACAAAAGAATGACGCGTAAAGTTGCGCATTTTATTACGATTTACATTGACGATCCACACGTCTGCTTTCGGATAACAATCCACACTTAATCCACCCAATGTCGAGAAAATTTACATGAGTGAGGAGAAACCGAAATCTTAGGAAAATACTGATTAACCGAGAACAAGTCTGTCTGATCTCAGTAATTTTTAATCTCATCGACATGTTAGTTAAACCGTCATGATGTCTTTCAAATTTATACAACACATATTTTTCTCTTAATTAATTTATTTTTTTCCAAATGGGCAGTGTCATATTTTCACAAGACTTACAAAAGAATGACGCGAAAAATTGCGCAATATATTACGATTTACATGGATGATCGACATGTCTACTTACGGACAACGATCCATACTGAATCCAACCATTGTCGAGAAAATTTACATGAGTAAGGAGAAACTGAAATCTTAGGAAATTGCTGACTAACCGAGAACAAGACTGTCTGAACGCATTAAATTATTAATTTCATCGATATGTTAATTAAACAGTCATATTTATACAATATTTATTTTTTCCTTAATTAATTAATTTTTTGCCAAATATGCAGTGCCAAATTATGACAAGACTTACAAAAGAATGACGCGTAAATTGCGCAATATATTACGATTTACATTAATGATCGACCTGTCTCTTTACGAACAACTATCCATACTGAATCCAACCATTGTCAAGAAAATTTGCGTGAGTAAAGAGAAACCGAAATCTTCGGAAAATACTGACTAACCGAGAATAAGGCTGTCTGATATCAGTAATTTTTAATCTCATCGACATGTCAGTTAAACCGTCATGATGTCTTTCAAATTTATACAACGCATATTTTTCCCTTAATTAATGATTTTTTTTCCAAATGGGCAGTGTAATATTTTCACAAGACTTACAAAAGAATGACGCGTAAAATTGCGCAATATATTACTATTTACATTGATGATCGACATGTCTGTTTACGAACCACTATCCATACTGAATCCAACCATTGTCGAGAAAATTAATATGAGTAAAGAGAAACTGAAATCTTAGGAAAATGTTGATTTACCTAGAACAAGACTGTCTGATCTCAGTAAATTATTGATCTCATCGACATGTTAGTTAAACAGTCATGATGTCTTTCATATTTGTGCAATACTTATTTTTTCCTTAATTAATTAATTTTTTGCCCAATCGGCAGTGTTATATTATGACAAGACTTACAAAAGAATGACGCGTAAAATTGCGCAATATATTACGATTTACATTGATGATCGACATGTCTACTTACGGACAACAATCCAGACTGAATCCAACCATTGTCGAGAAAATTTGCATGTGTAGGGAAAAACCGAAATCTTAGGAAAATACTGATTAACCGAGAACAAGGCTGTCGGATCTCAGTAATTTTTAATCTCATCGACATGTTAATTAAACCGTCATAGTGTCTTTCAAATTTATACAACACATACTTTTTCCTTAATAAATTAATTTTTTTCCAAATGGGCAGTGTCAAATTTTCACAAGACTTACAAAAGAATGACGCGTAAATTGCCCAATATATTACGATTTACATTGATGATCAACATTACTGTTTACGGAAAATGATCCATACTGAATCCAACCATTGTCGAAAAAATTTACATGAGTAAGGATAAACTGAAATCTTAGGAAAATGCTGACTAACCGAGAACAAGACTGTCAGATATCCGTAAATTATTAATCTCATCGACATGTTTGTTAAATAGTCATGATTTCTTTCAAATTTATACAACAATTTTTTTTCCTTAATTAATTAATTTTTTGCCAAACAGGCAGTGTAAAATTAACACAAGACTTACAAAAGACTGACGCGTAAAATTGCGCAATATATTACGATTTACATTGATGATCGACATGTCTGTTTACGGACAACGATCCATACTAAATCCAACAATTGTCGTGAAAATTTACATGAATAAAGAGAAACTGAAATCTTAGGAAAATGTTGACTAACCGAGAACAAGACTGTCTGATCTCAGTGAATTATTAATCTCATCGACATGTTAGTTAAACGGTCATGATGTCTTTCATATTTATACAACCCTTATTATTTCCTTAATTAATTAATTTTTTGCCAAATGGGCAATGTCAATTTATCATAAGACTTACAAAAGTATGACGCGTAAAATTCCGCAACAAATTATGAATTACATTAATTATCGACATTTCTGTTTACGGACAACGATCGGTACTGAATCCAACAACCATTGTCGAGAAAATTTACATGAGTAAGCAGAAATTTGATGCCTTCATTCCACGAATTGACATAAAAATAAATTATTTTCCGATATTTTGTTCATTAAATTTCTATTCTTAAATTTTCAATTTATTAAAATAAAATAAAAGTTTGCCACAAAACAGGGTTTTTCATAGTTTTTGGAAAGTTTGATTGCCTTATATCTTGGTCAGTCTAGTAGTACTATACTGCAAAATATCAAATTTCTTTTCAAGATTTAACTTAGGAATGCAACTCAATTGTCAAATAATAATAATAATAATAATAATAATAACAATAATAATAATAATAATAATAATAATAATATTAATAACAATAATAATTTTCATTACAATAATAATAATAATAATAGTTTCTTTCAAAATCTATATTATCTTCGTTAAAATCTATAACATATTAATTAGCCTAAACTTGCTCAGATTATTTTAAATAGCATGTAAAAATTTCAAACAATTTTATTTTTATAAAAATACTGACCATTGGAGCAAAGAAAATTGGCAAAACTTAAGAGCCTTAACGCACTGCAGCGAACAAAGTAAAACTAAAAGTCAATTTAAAGATGTACCAAAACAAATAATCAAAAATAAAATTTCAAAAATATTTAATCGGTTAATTTTACATTGCTATTCGTATCGGTGTAGAAATCCACATTAAACTAACGAGAGAATACTTTTTTTATGTCAACATAAAATGTACATTTGAGAATGTTAAAAGCTCTTTGAATAAAATTAGACGAAAAATATTTATATTGACAATTTTATTGATCTACACGAAAAAAGACAAAATCAATTAACTATCTATTTCTTTTGATTCAAATCTCCAGTTAAGGTCAGAAGCAAATTTTGCAGTTCGCCCTTCGTTTCCGCTTTGATATACTCTGGTAGACTTTTGTCAAACTTGGCATTGAAAAGTTCCTTCAGATTTTCCAAGTCCAACTATGTAGAATAAATAATTTAGAATAATTATAAAAATACATTTAAAAAATTTTCAAGATGCCAGCTATATAAAAGAATGTCATTTCATTATTTTTGGAGTTGATTAAGATTTTATTTTAAAAAATTTTTCACACTGTGCACAGTTAGAAAAGGATTTAATTTGGTAATAAATATTGTCTTTAAAAAGACAAATTTTAAACAGTCTACAAGACCAATGCTTCTTGAGCTTTAAATTTCACTCAATTGGAACAGAAGGATTAAAAGTGAAGTTTTAGTGGAAAACTCTGCATTCTTTATTATTTAAACGATGAAACAACCAGGCACGATATTGATTGTATTATGGTAGATTTTATTAATTGAACCTATTGTTATCGCCTTAACATGGCATAATATTACTACTAACATAGAAATATCACACGATGGTTTTATCTTATTAGGCAACTGTGCAATGGCAATACCACGTTAATACCACGTTAGTAAAGAATTGCCCAAAAGCCAACATCGATCTATTATTATTAGTCAGACAATATACAAAAACTAATTTAATCTCATTTTTCGGCATATCAGATCTGGTTAGTTATGAATAGCACGCATATTTTCCCATTTGAAGCGTGCCATGTGAAATATATTTTATTTTAAACTTAGACTTGATTTCTATATCAGAATCGCATTGAAAAAGGAGAAACGAAATGATGCAAACATCGTCACAGTTGGATATCTTGACCATTTATAAACTGTTTCAATATTTACTCCTTACTATTAAACAGTATTTGCCTTATATTTTATTTTGAAGTTTTAACTACGATATATATAAATGAACGCACAAACGCGCATATATATATATATATATATATATATTGGTGGTGTATATTGACAGTTGAAATTAAACATTTCATCAGGTAGTAAAGGCAATGCATACGGTGGATTCGGTTCGTCCATATTTTGAACTCTTCAAGTACACCAGAATTTGCCGCGGATGGGACTCGAAGCAAAGTTCATCTGTATGTTTAGTGCCGTTTAATTATGAGGGACAAATAATAGCACTTGTAGATCGGTAAAATCTTGAAACCTGAACATTTCCAGGTGCACCGATATTTGGTCTTGATTGATGGGTTCTCACTTGTCCCTTCAATTTGAAGCCCTCCATCAGCTTTTTCTCTAAAAATGACGATTGAACAAGATTTTCCACTTTTGTTTTTCCGAATTTTTGGAACTTTATTTCCAGCCCCATCTTCATGGTTGAGACCATACTCACAGCAAAAAAACAACTAGTGGTAAATGTGGTATCCCAATTCAAAACAGATCTATTTATATTTATTTTAATTTCTAAAGTAATTTTTTGTCTGCCCTAATATCCGGTATTCATACCTATTCTCTTATTCTCAAATGTGTATACAAACTTATCCACATCACCCCTCCCCGCACACAACAACCTATAAACACATATTTTTACTCGACTAAAGTGGCATTTATAGAATAAAAATAAGCAAACACTATGAATTGACATACACGCCTATCCATGATGTATCGATTTTTAATTGCTGTTCCAAACGCATAGAAGGATAAACATTTTTTAAATTTCAATCATATTGCCGTAAGCCTCAAATTCACAGTTTCCCTAATCTCACCCTGTGTGCAATAGGTTATAGAGAGAGAGAGTGGTTAGTAAAACTGTCCTGCACAAAAAAACGGCGCTGAACATAGACACAAAAAGGACAGCACTGAGCAATTTAAATCATCATTTAAGGATTACCTAAAATACATTTGTTTCGGTGTCTAGTGACTATCCATTAAGGGTGGCACAACAGATAGAAACAAAAAACTTTCACTATCTACCAATTACCATGTATATACTAGAGTTTATGCTTTGAATGCACCTAGCAAAATTAACGAATTTCTCAGTTCTACACATAGCAATAACCTAAACATTCAAAAGCTCCACAAACATGATCTGTTGCTCGACTGGCCACGAATTATTAAAACCCACTATCGATATTAATAGTGATTAAAACTGCATGACACTATGAAAGATCCACAACGCAATACATCCATACTCGTAATAACCAAAATGCGAACACCTAGTCAAAATTGAATTCAGCAATACAAATATAACAGAGCTCACACCTTGCGTTCTAATAAAATATGAATGAGCCATAAGCACAGAAACACAAACACACACAGAGATATACATACGTACACTCAAAATATAACCGCAATAGTCCACCAAAAGGAGATGGAAGTAATTTTGAAAATCAGATTAGGTCTCACTCGCTCAATCAAATAAAAACCAAGGATTTATGTAAATGGAAGATAGTATTGCTTAGTTATCTATTCAACAAATAGACCGGACATTATCCAATTTTTCAATAGATGCGCTTTCTCTACCTTAAAAAATATACTGTGTAATATTCGAAGATAATGCCATTATAAGGAATATATATATATATATATATATATTCATTTAAATATTTTAACCAATCATTTCCAGTTTGGAAGTTAAAAAAATATCCACTGTACATAATCGTCTTCTTCTTGGTCCTGACGATCTATTTACTCGAGACATTAACCAGCACCAAAACTCCTCAAACTAGTGTGAATGGCATGATCCCACAGCAATCTACAGTCGAAGTTTCTCACGCTTGGAATAGTAACTGCTGCCAAACCTATTCAAGCGATGCACAGACGAATGTGTTCACAAATCTCGGAGCACATACGCATTTGCCGAGTGCAAGAAAAGACCGGTGTTTCACCTGCAATTTTCAAAATGATCTCTCTATTTCGGTAGCTTTTTCTTTAAATAGGCCGTGTCCGAAATTGTGCAGAATAACACAATTTTTTCTTGCACTGGCACTACCGCGGTAATTTTCAAGACAAGGCAAAGGGATTTTTAGTTTTTTTATTGATAAATTCTGAATAAACACCTTTCGTGTAACATTTTTTTCTATGTGAATCCAATTAATTCATTTCTTCTATTTTACAAGTAACCTAGATTATTAATTAGAGTTTATGCGCTTCTGTATATCAAATAATAAATTTATTGATTTCATGACTTAGAATAAATTTGTTTCGTGTATAAAATCTAAATAAATTACAAAGTGTTTCGTTAAATAATTAAACCGTCATTGACGTCATGAGGGGTGAGTATAATTATTTAAACCGAAGTTGCGAGCTAGATATAAGCATCATTCTCATTATATATATATATATATATATATATATATATATATATATATATATATATAAATTTGTCCTTGCCGGGAATACTTTAAATACTTTTCTACTAGTAAGTTCACCATTCATTGTCCATTGGTAATTTTCATTGAGAAATAAATTATTTGTGCTAGCGTACACTTATTATTATATACATTTATTTTAAATCTGCTTTATAATAAATGTATATTACCACACATGATATATTTCGAAATTAAAATATCTTCAAGAGCTGCCCAGAATTTGCTGTGGAAAGGGTTCAACCTGGAGCAGTCTGCGGCGGATTCTGCTAGTATATATATATATATATATAATGGGATTAATGGGCATATCAAACTTGAAAACAACTTTCACTTAATCATCATTAAATGGAATTTTATCTATATGATTCAAATTGTCTTAACATTGAAAATTTATTAAATCTAATGTCTTTTTAGATAGGAAAATGAACATAAGTAACTAGGAGTTTTACAATTAGGACTCGAAATTTTGCACAGTCGTTTTAGAAATAAACGTTATTTCCTGTTCAGCATATATTTGTGTGTATTTATATATCTAAATGCTTATATTAATATATAAATGTATTTATAATTCACCTCAGTGTATTAAATATTCAACGCTAACATTATGTTTTTATTATTTAACTGTTTATGAGAAAGAAATGCAAAATAGTAACGGTTTAATTAAACAGAAAAAAATTACAAAAAGATAAATGTAAAAATTGAGAAATTTAAGGAGAAATACATGTACAACCCTTTAGCGTTAAAGAATAATCTAAATGTGGATGCTAAACAGAAGTTCAATAAACTTAAAAAGAAATTAATTTTACAGGATAGGTCATTTGGAAAAAGGTGGATTAGTTGTACTTAAATTTCCCGAAATATTATTCACACATTAAAATAAATAGTAATCATCAAAACTAGACATCCAATTAAAATATATTCTGAGACACCCCAAAGTGCAAGATTGCGGAATAATAACATATTTCGTTTATTGTCACTGGTTATGTTGAAATGCAATATAGGAGATTGTATCATATAATTCTCCCACATTATTCATCAAAATGTATAGTGGGTATAGGACGTTATGCCGTCTCCTACTGATGAGTCGCCTGTAAGCGCGATACATATATGGATGGAAATTTCGATTTCAATGCAAGATTTGAGGGGAATTCACATGGTTGAGTATATATTGATTTAGATATACAAATATATATGGTATGAAGACGTGCATATGACTGAATATATATATATATATTCATATAAAATATGAGTATATAAAATATATATGGAATGTTGATGTTATATTATAAAATTGGTGTAAAACAGATTTAATAGAACCCACTATCTGCTTGTATATATATACATATATATATATATGTATATATATATATATATATATATATTTGTTTGTACAGACAAATAAATAAATATTTAAATATTAGCAAATGTTTATTTGACCGATATACTTTATTCGTTGAGAAAATCACATGATTGCTTATATGATGTGTATGTCATATTTGGTTTGCACAGGTATATATGGATGGATTTGTAGATAATTTCATAGAATGTGGTAAGAACTCACATGTTTGCTTAAATGATTATTCATATATGCATAAGATATAGTGTGTAGACGTTTATATAAACAAATATTTATATATAAGGCGTGGATATAAATTAATAACTATAATTAAGTATATATATATATAAATATATATATATATATATATATATATATATATATATATATATATATATATACATATATCTGATATATTATTTACTCTGTCTGAATCGTTTGTTTAAACCTTGTTGCTTATATGTTTATTTTTTGTATATACATTAATATGTTTATTGTTTAGTACACATACTGAGATTAAAAGTAAAATTTATACAGAATAGGAATATAAATAAATGTTTACTTAGCTGGCATACTATTATTTATTGTAGGCTTCAGATTCATTCTAGTCCAAACGTTAGGGTAATACTATATTCTTGCAGCGATTTTATTGACCTTACTCTCACTATAATCTATTGTACAAAGGACGAAATTAGGTAAATCGGGAATATAATATAAATGAAAATTAGTTCGAATATAATCGAGTATAAACCAAGTCAGCATGAACAGAAAATATAATCTCAGATTCGCATCGTGCTTACTTGCGACTCATCAGTAGGTGATGATATTTCGTCTTATACCCACTATATATATATATATATATATATATATATATATATATATCAGTAATGAATGTGGGACAATCGGACGGTAAAATTTCCTGTATGTGTAGCCGTGATGTTGCTACCAACTACCGCCTCATTATCCTCAGTGTTGGTACCCGTTAATAGCTCTGTATATATTATTGTCAATGACCTTATAAGATTTTAGCTATACTACTGCAGGTTAACAAATTCCTAATGATTAAGGTATCATAGTACACATTCCTCATGTAAAAATTTATGTACGTATTAGACTCTTTACCCACTATATATTTGGGTACAATTTTGTTAATTTTATATAAGGTCTTCGACAATACGACAATGCTGGTAAATTCTTCCGTATGAGAGATTGTACTGTCAAATTGTCCCGAAATTTATATAGTAATACCGGTACCTACTGATGAGTAATCGGTAATCACGAAACGTATCTGCAAATGAGATTATTCTTTCCATTCATGCTGACTTTTGTTTATTCTTTGGTCATATTTGAACTAATTTGTTACAAGATGCGCAACACCTTATACATAAATTCATACGGTTTATTTACATTTATTCTATAAATGTCAATTTAGAGTACAACAAATATATTTGTTTATATGTTGAGCGTGTGGTATTTTTGTTTATACGTGTGAGAATATGCGAATAGTCATTTAGCCCGGATGTTGGGGCAGACAAAAAATACTTTAGGAATTTACATAATTAGAAATAGATCTGTCATGAATAAGGACATCGCATTTTCCACATGTTGTTTTTTCTGTCAATATAGTGTCAACCCTGAAGATGGAATTGGAAATAAAGTCCCGAATATTTGTAAAAATTTCGTAAAATCTAGTTTCAACAGCATTTCCAGACAAGCAGCTTATTGACGGCTTCAGAATGACGGTACCAGTGAGAAAACATCAATCAATGAAAAAAGAGGCTGTGCACCTGAATGTGTGAAGGGATAAAGATTTTACCGACCTACGAGAGCTATGAAATTTCCTGCAATCGTCAATTTTGGAATCAAGTTGATATCATATATAAATTAGAATTATAATTATTTTGCTAATTATTTAAATCAGAGTTGCGAGCTTGATTATTTAGCTCTATTTCCGTTATACACAATTTTTCAATATAAAGTAAGCAGAACAATTGTTGATTGGTTACTTGTATATATCTTTAATTCAATATTACTTGAACAGACAGCGTGGTGTATTTTCTATACTGACAGCTTTTGTATGGATAATTTGGAAAATTAAGTCGAATGAGATCTTTCTTAGGCTCCACATGAAGGAAAGGTTAGCTAAAAACACGTAAGTTACTATATATCTGATAAATTTGTGGCGCAAAGAATAGAGTCACATACTTGGTTGCAAACGTGCACAAGTTGGAGCTTCGGTCGCGTGTAAAATTCTGGAAATAATGTGAAGAGTTCCCAACAGGAAAAGAATCGGTCTATTTGAGGAATTGCTTTTGTTACCTTATGCAATGCTAAATACATACTGATGAACGCCTATGTATAATACGACTGGTTTTTATAGCAAAATCGCAACCTTAATTTAAATCATTTTAAAACCGCCCTTGCAATCAATGTTTGGTTAACCATTTTGCAAATATATTTCCACGATAACGGTCTACTTTATCGTGCTTAAAATTTATTAGCTTCATTATGCAACAATTAGTTGCGCAGTTGGTAAATATAAATATTTAAATAAAGTTTGCCAACATTTGATAGGCTCAAACAATATTTTATTTGCCTGCTGTTTTGAAATGTAAATAAGATTGTAGTCCACAAATTTAAGATATATAGCATTAAGTATGTTTTTTTTGTTATCTGTCATATGGTTTGATGCTGGGTGTATTTTTAGTAATCTAGCGTATTTATTTTCATATTATTGTTTGTTCGGTATTATCCTCTATTCCTCTCGGGAAGTTATATTCATCCATATATGTTGAGTTCGCTTTATGATTTAAATCTATATTATGTTACTGCTAATATATTTTCGGAGCATAGCTAAATTTAGAGTGGTCATTATTGTCAATTTATCGTTTTAATTGAGATATGAACCTTGAATTTGATCACAAATTTATATATATTATTAACAGAGAAAAATTTGTTTCGCCAAACATCATCTCGATTGTTATATCTCGTAATTTGCAAAGTTCGTTCTGAAATTCGTCAGAGACTAACTACCTAATCTTCCATATCGAAGACTGCGAGTGCATTAAGGCGTACAGACACCACACACGTTTTGATAGCGGACACCTTGGCTTCAATCTGAGTCTGTTGTGATTAGTGATATAGAAAGTTATATTAAAAGTGGAAGAATTAGACTTCGGGATAGTAATCATGGTAATTATTACTATTGTTTGTTTTAGTATCAGTATCAATAATATAATTAATAGTATTAGGAGATGAAGCGCATTAGTAGTAGAAATAATGGAGTTACAAATAAAAGGAGGAGGCACTGGATCAATATGAGTAACATTAGTAGTAGCAGTAGCAGTAGAATTGTTATCAATATCACGAGGTAGTAAAAAGAGAAGTCTAAAACAATTTTGTTGCAAAAAGCGCAAATGTATGCAGTGTCAATTTAAATTGAGAAATAAATTCGGCGAGTTACCAAGTATTATTCAAAGCAAAAAACCAAAAAAGAACTACGAACAGAGGAGGCATTTTTTTCAAACATCCTTTATCCTCGGCTAAATAAACGAAAGAAATTCTTACATGATCATTTATATACTTAAGCTAACATTCATTGCGCGACCGCTGTTAACAATTTTTAAAATTGTGGATGCGATCTTGATAGAAACACCTATCCCAATGTGTACATGAATATGTTTTCCAGTTTACCGGATTTGTTCTTATTGGTAACTCATGTGCTGCTCAGAATTTGCCACAGACAGGGCTTGAACAGGGACACGTCTGCTTCAGAGTCTTTTATTCGGTAGCTAGACTGATAGATTCCGAATTAGACGTGCCCAGGTTCGAGATCTGACCGCGGAAATTTCTGGACAGTACTTAATGATTTCCCATTAATTGTGTAACCGGTCTACTGGACGAATTGATTTTTCTACATTACACAATGCTTAGTTTATACTGACAAATGTATGCATATAATGGGACAGGTGTTTATATCAAGAACGCAAACTTGATTTAAATAAATAAATACTCCTCATGATTTTAATATAAGTTGGTGGAATGCTTATGCGTGTTTACGCGCGCCTTTGTGCGTGCCTCAGCGGGTGTCCTCCACTTCCTGTTTTTTTTGTTAAATAAAATATGAGCGTAATCCACATTTTACCCCCTTGATTTCCAAAATATTAACTATATGAAGTACTAAGTATTACTTAAAGGTTGAGTTCTGGTTAAAAGGAAATTGCCTTTTTTAACTGTGTTTTATATGCTTGCTTGGTAAAAAATTAACACTTCCAAAAATGATTTAGTTCTCAATTCAAATTACAAATGCGTAGAAATTGCTGAATTAAAATTTCAAAATAAAATATATGCAATGTTGTATTAGATATTGCGCCTCTAGTGACTAATAATTTCAGGATAACAATTTATGTTCGTGACTGCATAGAAATTTTGCAGCCGACATTTCCAGTCAAGTTCAATGTATGCGAGACTGCTAGAGGTGAGAGCCGCATATCTAAATTTGATTTCCATATATATTCAATGCGGTTTGATCTTCGATAGTCAGTTTGCCGTCGTACTCTGATGATGATTATGGAAGGTCGAAACATGTAAGTTCGTTGCAGCTGGCGGTAGTTTTATTATGTTGTTCGACGACTGGTTAAATACAATGGGATTGGTGTTTACTTCAAGCTCGTAAACTTGATTTAAAGAATTTCAGGATAAGCCAATTTTAGCATGTACAAAATATATAATCTCATATGAACATGCGCTTGCTGCTAAATGGTGACTCATTAATCAAAGCTAGTATTACGACACATTCCCACGGTATATTTGGTCAAGAAATAGGAGAGATTTAGGCAATGTCATCACCTAAACTTACGTATATTCAAGCAAAATTAGAAATAACTTCATTTAAAATTTCCATCTCTTTGAATTTAATGTCAGCTCTCAATATACTTGAAAATTGTACCACCATCGCGGTTTTGAAAATGAGCTCGATTTCACTAAAATTGAGAGTACTAAATAAATCTTGAAATTCGCTATTCACACGAAGCCTAATTCTATGACCTCGATTGACATCAGTTAACACAATTCGTGGTAATCGTGACATCATACATAAATGTCCATTTTTGAATTTATTTTCTCGGTTGGGAATTGATCAATTACCTAATTAATGTTGAGTAAATCAAGGTTATTACGCCAGATATTTGTTTAATGACTGCGAAGTGCGCGCGTCAACTTAAGATTCTCCAACAAGTTCTGTTCGTGGGTGGTCGCTTTTCACTATCAGTTTCGCAAACATCCGATTGATATCCATTTCCAAGTACGCATCGAGTTCGTCTACGTGGTCGCTGGTTGTTGATTCGTCCCTTTCATCCGAAAACTTCAACATCGTTCATACAAACCACTGGAAATGATGCACGATTTAATATGGTTTTCGAGTGGGTGTTTTCATGTACTCCATGCATATGCATATATAGAGTATATTTACTGAGATAATTCTTTGTTTCAAACCGTTACTAAGTCAATAATTTAAATAGAAACAGATTTGTTTTGAATGAGGTAACCTCATTTGCTTAAATCTGTTTCTGTGAGCATTTTGACTGTGTGTGTGTATGTGTGTGATTAGAGGCCTATTGATGAAACGAGAACTACCGTTCCGAAACTTTTCCAAGCAACGAAGATTAGGTCGTACCTCATCTCCAGTGGTTAGTATGAACGATGTTGAATCCTTCGAGGGAAAGGTATGAATCAGCACCCAGCCACCGCAAAGACGACCTCGATACGTATTTAAGAATTGTACATCCTATATATATGTGGGTGGCAAAAGCTGCAAATAGATAATGTTCGTGACTGCATAGAAATTGTGCAGCCGACATTTCCAGTCGAGTTCAATGTATGTAAGACTGCTAGAGGTGAGAGCCGCATATCTAATTTTGATTTCCATATAAATTGAATGCGGTTTTTTCCTTGCTAGTCGGTTTGACGTCGTATTCTGATGATGAACATGGAAGGTCGAAACGCGTCAGTACGTGCTACTAGAGGTAGTTTTGTTATTTTGTTCTACGACTGGTCAAATACAATGGGATTGGTGTTTACTTCAAGCTCGCAAACTGGATTTCAAAAATCTGTAATTAGTGAGATAATCTGTAATGAAAATTAATTAATAGATATCATACCAGAACAATTAACACAAGAAGAAATTATAATTTAATCTTGTAATCAATTAAAATGTCGTTAATTATTTATTACCCGCTAACCATAAGCTAATCTTTATCTGGCATTATTTCACTTTTACTTGAGCAAATGTACAATTCTGATTCGTTCAATCTTCTTTTCTAACTAGCTTACAGTACTGGGTTCAACATCTATCCTTGAGATTTTTCAACTGCAGTTTCTTTCATTATGTTATCTCTTGATTAAATTTCCATATATCCCAAATCCTTTTCACGTTAATACCAAAAGCACAGGAGTGTTTTCCGCATTTCCTGGGTGATCACCTGGACATATTAGAGCGAAGTGAAATATGAGATTAGGTATATTATGGAAAGAGATGATGTACAAGTGAATTGCTTATAATTATTTTACAATTAGCAATGAATTCTATACGTGAATTTGTAGTGTAAAAATAGAGAAACTATTCTGCGTTTCTTCAAATAATAACAACGGCTTAGCGATATCTCATTTCATTACAGGTTTAAATTAAATTTCCATCCTTTATTTCCTATGTGCCTAATGTAGGTACTAGCGTAGGTCCTTCATCGTGTGCAACACTTACCGATGAACGTTTACCGTAAACATCATATATTCTTTCTAATATTACTATGATCTTTCTTTCAAATAGTAATTTTCTAAATAGTATTTACTGAAATTTTACTTCATTTATCCTTTTAACATAATTAAGCGTATCGTTTTGCTACTGTTGGGAAATTTAACACGGCAGGTTTCTGTAACTGATCGATTTACCTGATCTTGCCGCCTTCCTAACCAGCGATGCCACCCGTATATACCTCATCTAAACATGTATGAGCGCAAAAATAATCTAGTGTTTGTAAATGGGACTTGATATTATTCACCGTTGATTCGATTATATGAGCATGAACGTGCATATAATCATAATTAGGTGAATACCACACAGTTATAAGCAAACGCCTACATAGTAAAAACTCCGTGATCATTATGTGATCACTTTACTTTCACTTTGGTGAGTGTACACGTGGCGGTAATTTTATTCATGTGAATGATTAATAACAGATACAAGTACACAGGTACGACGCAAGTTTACCTGGTGAGATGTCAGTTATTGTATTGACATCTTCCAGTAAGTATAAAAACGAGTCGCCGGTAAGAGGTATGTCTTTTGGCTACGCTGATATTAGTATATATATCTAATCATATTGGAACTATATTTTAAAAGTATCTTATCTGCCTTTTGACAAACACAAACTGAATTCTAGTACTTTGCTACTAGGTACGCAATTCTTAATACCTCACTACATACATAAAATATCTTCTCAACAATGTATTTATAATGTATTCAAACTATGGGTGTAACGCAAACTATTTATTCTAAAGATTTTGATGCTATACAACGGCTCATGATTGATGTGAACAGTCACAATTGTATCATTCAGCTTTGCCCGGTTTGTCTTACTAATCGCATGCTTTGATTTGAACTGGAAGATGAAATTTCAGAGGCTACTCTAATAAAAACTAGCCATCACCAAGGTTCTAGCCTATATCGAATTGATTTGTGAATGCTAAAGTTTGTAATTTATTTGAGGACATAAAATTTAATTTCGTCAACTGCATCGATTATTTTATCATTTTCAATCAATATCACTGAAATTGATTGGCCTTTTTAGGCCAGAAAATATAAATGTTATTCATTAAAATTACCAGCACTAAAACAGCAAATAAAATTTAAATACAAGCAGACATTAATTATATATATATTTAAGTTCAATGTATATGTATATTTATTCAGATGAACGAAGTTATTATTCAATTTGCATACCACATAAGCGCGTCATATGTATCCCATAACACATTTAAACATCGATTTATAATTGATCGTCAACTTACCACGTTATTACAACAAAATGATATATCCTACTCAATGATAATTAGGGCATAAATATTTCAACATTTTAAAATGTCAAATAAATATATAGAATTGGGATAAAATTTTATATTGATTTAAATATAAGCAATGTTCTTACCTTTTACCATTCGTCATCTTAAGGTATAATCTATGTTAATTATTATTACTTGACATGCCATATATCTCACATATTCCGCTGAACTATTTGGGTCCATTTTTAATTAGCTAGAGTCTGCTCATCTTTGCACAATTATAATTTCCAGACAATTTGTCTTAAATCTCTTTCCAAGCCATTACATTTTTCTCGCGTTATGAGGCAGTGCCTTCTGTTCCACCGTTCCTACCTCTCAGTGATAAAATTTAGAGAATAGCTCACGCAGATCATCGGTGAAAGCGGATTATTTTCCGATTGTATAACATTATGCAGAGGAGCTACATTTTGCTCATAAGAATGCTCTAAAATTAAATCCTTTACGAGTGAGCTAATAAACCAGGATACCTTTTTGTAGACAACCATGCTTTAAAGCAACTAATGAAAATAGATTAGTCCAGTGGCTCTCATATTTTATACATAGCACGTCGGCATGTATCACAAAGGAATATCTTGATCTTCCGCGCTGATGGATTAGCGACACAAAATATCCGTCCCAATTGATTTTCACATTGACATTTTACTGCATCTTTTCATTTCTACGTTACGATTGAATAATTATGACTTTTTAGGAGCAAAGTCGGCATTTGTTCAACTGCGTATTAGGCACTGTGCATCTAATAACTAATTTAGTTTAAGTAGTTTTAACACAAGAATACAAAAGTTTGTAATTAATTTTATTCTATTTTAAAACTAGTATAGGATCGGTGTATGATGAACTTCATGCTAGTACACTTTTCCCACCAAGATGCTTAATTAAAAAATCTGGTCGTGTGAGCAGTGTTCCGTTTGTTATTATAATTCTGAAGGTGGTACTAGAAATAAGGCACCGAAACGTCGTCATACAACTAAGATTAGATCGAACCTCATTTCCAGTGGTTACTACGAATGGTGTGGAAGCCTTCGGAGTGGGGGGGACAAATAAGTACTTAGCCGTCACGAAGCTGAACTCAACGCGTACATTGAAATGAGGAAAAATCGGATCATTGCAGAGCCTAGAGTGCAAATCGACCACCCACGAAGGAAAATCGTAAATAAGTTAAAAGCACATTTATATCGATAGGATCTAGTTTATCTTGGATCAATAGGTGGCCTAAGCAACTTTGTCCCCAGAGCCTTTTAATATGAGGATTTATGCAATTAGAGGTAGTATAATAATGGCAAATGAAATAATTATACATTTTTTCACATGAAACGCAATCGCATAGCTTAAAACAAAAAAGTTGTTATTTAGATTTTGAGCGTTTTAGGAAAACATTGATGAAGTCGATTTTCACAGAAGAATTCGAAATAATAATATATTTCATTCTCAATAAATTGTAGGCTGTCCTCCAACGAAAAAAATTTTCGAAAAAGAGGCATTTAAAATTAAGTACTCGTTGTAGTTAACTCTATCGCGGTACTTATCCTTTGGATTAAATAACAACAAAGTTTGGCTACCATCACTTCGTTGACTATTTTATTCTGGGGAATGTTTGATAAAATCGCTGCAACCAAATACGATCTATAGCACAACGAATCGTGCAGAGATTCCTACATTGTTTTGTCGGTGTTACCATGTACACGGACGATATTTATTATAAATATTGCGGTGGCTGTTGAGTCGTATTGGAAAGTCTATATATATATATATGTATATATATATATATATTATTTATCACCAAAACTGGTATATTATAAATAAGAATACGAGACTCCAAAGCCAAACAGTCCTAAATATCTTGTGTAACGCCAGGTCATACTGATTAAGGTCCGCTATACGCGAGGAGCGCATTTTTACATGTGAGTGTGACGTTTGTTCATGCTGTAGTTGACATATCCTACTTGTTTTCTTTCAATTATTCTGTCATTATAGTTAAATACTGTTTGTTGCGAAGAGCTAATATATATGCAAGTATGTATTAGGTTTTGCGAACCTAGTAACAAATTAGTTCAGTTGTGACCAGAAGGATAAACCAAAGGCAGCATGAACGGAAAGTATAATCTCATGCACATTCGTTTCGTGCTTACTGGCGACTCATCAGTAGGAGCCGGTATTACGCCCTTTAACCACTATATATTTGGTAGAAGAATGTGGAATAATAGGACAGTACACAATTCTGTCATTATGTATGTATCGCAGTACTAACACTGGAAGTATTAGCAGTAGTAATGCTTTTTTGCCTTTATTAAGTTGCCTCATCTGTAAAATGAGTTGTATCGAAGTTACCTAGGGCCTGCACTTGTTTCACGACTGCTCAGTTTTAAATCTTAATCTTATTCAAGGAATTTTTGTATCGCCAAACGGTATACACCCAGTTCATCCTAAAATAAAACTGCATTGATCAACCAATTTCTCTTAATTTTATAAAAGCAGATCAAAATTTTAAAATTTCAACACACAGACTTTCAATGTATTGCTGTCACCGTTTTGCAAAAATCTGAATTATTGATTTCATCATTTCATTATATAAAATTTAATTTTTCAAATTCTATTATTTGCCCAACAACATACATACATACATACATAAATACATACACACATACATGCATACATACATACATACATACATACATACAAACATACATACGTACGTACGTACATGCATACATACATACATACATAAATACATACACACATATATGCATACATACATACATACATACATACATACATACATACATACATACATACATACATACATACGTACGTGCATACATACATACATACATACATACATACATACATACATACATACATATATACAAACATACAAACATACATACATACATACATACATACATACATACATACATACATACATACATACATACATACATACATACATACATACATACATACATACATGCATACATACATACATACATACATAAATACATACATACATACATACATTCATACATACATACATACATACATACATGTATACATACATACATACATACATACATACATACATACATACATACATACATACATACATACATACATACATACATACATACATACATACATACATACATACATACATAAATGCATACATACATACATACATACATACATACATACATACATACATACATACATACATACATACATACATACATACATACATACATACATACATACAACATACATACATACATACATACATACATACATACATACATACATACATACATATACATACATACATACATACATACATACATACATACATACATACATACATACATACATACATACATACATACATACATACATACAGAATTTGGTTTTAAACCACTATAATCTTTTAAATAATCATACTTGACAAAAATACCGGGGCATTTCAAAATGATAGCCGTAAGCCTTGTTTTTTACACCAAACGAAAGTTTAAATAAATTAAATAAGACTGTTCTATTTGTTTCAAATTTAGGCAAAACATGTTTAACTCCAGTCTACACACTAGATATAAATACCAAGATCTTTCTCATCAGTCGCACAGAATCGTGAGTCTATCTCTAGTTCACAAAATTTACTTAAACAATATTTATCACCATCCGCGACAAACATTGTTTCTCATTTGCAATCAATTAATGTCAAATATCTCGAGACATTGAATGAGGCATATTTTGCCATTGAGCAGTGAAGATACAACTATAAATCATTTAATGAAATCAAAGCAGATGCTCTGAATTTGATTTGTCACTCATATTACTTTCGCTTGTCTAACCTATTAGTTATGCTAAATAACTTTGTTCTGCTTTTTCACAAACAACACGCAAGTTGAAGGAGTTGCCTTGATGCGCACCTGGAATAAATGTAATTACCTGATCTGCTTCATTTGTTTCGTGAAATGCATCTGATGAAGATCTACGGTAATGAAGATCGAAATATTATTTTAAAAAAACAAAAAAAAGAAAATTACTGGAACAATGAAAGCTGCGTTAGTCAACACGCAAGTTGGCCGAAGTGGTTTTTGTAGAAGTAAAAACAATTTACTCAAAATTACCTCACTTCGCAGTATGATTATTCGCGACAGTGTCTCCTCGCGAGTTCCTTTCCCCTGGAAACTTTCCATTAATTGGCAGACAAGAAGCAGCCTGAGATCAATCAGTCCCATGACTAGACCAAACAAAAATTTATTCAGATATTACGTAAATTTTTTTCACAGACGTGTAATCTACCTAAATATTTAAATTTTGAGATGTTCAAATAAATTAAAAATTTTAAAAAAACGTATACAATGCATTAAAAATAAATTAATTTAAAAAATAATTATACGCATATATAAACAGAGATCAGAGACTACTGCCGGTTGAATCACTAAAGAATCAGCGAATATATGAAGCACTCTTATGTATTTAAGAGGACATGAACTGTGCAATTGCACTAATATATTAGCGTTATAATGCGTGGCATTTTAAAACAGTGATTTATAGACTCATTTGGATTATTAAAATTTGTTTGGAAAGGAGTAATCGATCTATTACTGTAGCTAAGTCGAGTCCAATTATCACGGCCCTGCTTAAAGCCTCGTTGGTGCCTGTTTGTTAAAACGCCAATTATGTATTAGTTGTTGTGCACCTAGTAATAAATTATTTCAAATATGACAATAAGGATAGACTAAAGACAACATCAACGGAATGAATAATCTCGCGCATATTCGTTTCCTGCTTACGGGCGACTCAATTTTCGCGAGGTTATACTTTCCGTTTATGCCGTCTTTCGTTTAACCTTCTGGTCATATTTGAACCAATTTGGTTCTAGGTGCGCAAAAAATAATACACAATTGCATATAAATTAGTTCTCCACCGTATGGTATTGCTGGAGTAACAGGTGTTCAGAAATAATTTTAATTCTCAATTTTGGTGAAATTTATCATACATTGAAATCAATGGTGTTGTTACCATGTACCAACTCGGCAAGTATAATGTTAGTACCATGTACCTTTTTGGTACTATAATGTTGGAATCGGGTATTGACACAATAGACATAGTGTTGGTATCCTTTACAGACTCGGTATATATATATTATATATTGTGAGCTGGCTTTGAAATCGCATTGTCGATGACATTATATGGTTAGCTGCAATACTGCAGGTTTACACATTCGTATCCGAGATTGTAACGTCTTACTTTCACACATTCCTCAACCGAGTATATAGTGAGTGAAGGGCGTAATATCGGCTCCTAATGATGAGTCGCCAATAAGCACGAAAGGAATGCGCACGTGATTATACTTTCCGGTCATTCTGTTTTCGGTTTATCCTTTTGATGATAATTGAACTAAGTTGTTATTAGGTACGCAACACCTAATACACATTTGCATATAAATTAGTTCTCCGCCACAAACAGTACATAAAACGGCAATTAATTTGGCAACTGGCCATAAATTTATCCAGTGAGAGCAAACTTTGTGGCATATACGTTGAAACTATGAAAATTATGCCATATTATTAATTTCATTTATATTGAATAATGAAAAGCTGGTCAAATCGTAATTAATTTAAAAAGCATGTTAGAAAAATTGGGCCTCAAATTAAAAATTTAAAAAAATCTTATTATACATTCTTCGTTAGAAGAAACAATAAATAAGCACAATTCAGTAAGAATGCCTCTCCCGAAAGGTTTAAATTAAACATAATGCAAATTTTTGGTGTAAAACAATGGCAGATATATTATATATTAGATTACCGTTTTTAGAGCGCACTTCAAATATATTTACAATATTTACTATAATCAAGGTTTCACTCTTGACATTAGCACCTGACCCATTAAGTACATACATTTGTTAGTATAAACAAAGAATTTTATTGTGTAGAAAGGGCAATTCATACAGTAGGCCGGTTTCGTCCTTAATGGAAACTCATCCTGTACTGTCCAGAATTTGCCGCGGACAGGGCTCGAACTTGGGCACGTCTGCTTCGGAATTTGATGCTCTAAACATTGAACTACCCAGCCGCAAACTGCACACAATTTCCAGTTATATAGTACTTGATGTAACTAACTAATGTAATTCGGTTAGTATTTTTTTCTTCATCTTCTTCAAAATAAGGACGAAACCGGTCTACTGGATGAATTGCCTTTTTAACACTATAAAATACTTAGTTTATATTGACATATGTAAGTAATTAATGGGTCAGGTGTTTACATAAAGATCGCAACCTTGATTATAGTAAATGGTATCACCGCCCGCGCAACCAATGTTCATTTAACACTTTTATTGCCCATTCTAAACAAATTAGTCATAAATTAAATAACAAGATAAATTAATGATAAATTTAATAACCAAAACATATACACAAAACTTAATATATATGGCTACATTAAAGATGTGAAATCGTTAATTGTGAATGGTAGATTAGACAAACAAAATGCAACACCGGGTTTTTTGACATAAGAGCTAATTAAGTTTTACAATGAAATAATTTAAATCGAAACAAGAAAGCTTAAGGTAGTGCTTTACAAATTCACTATATTTCATTTCCATTTTCTCTCGCGTCAGGTTCTTTTCAGAAAAATAGCGCACCACATTATGAGATACACTGCCGATTGTTAAGATAAATTAAGTTTTTAAGTATGACTTATAGTGCGGAAAAATATTAAATTTTAGGCAAAATATTATTTTATGTAAACTAATATTCATAAAAGGCGCATATAACATGTATTATCTGAAGTGTAAAAGAAAAAGCAACCGATTGCTTTATAAAACAGAAACCACGTTACTTGGGGAAGTGGAATTAAATTGAACATTTGTATAATTAAGCGAACATTGGTTATGTGGGCGGTGATAAATTTATTTAAATCACGGTTGTGATCTCGATGTAATCACCAGTCGCATAAGATTAATACACTTTTTCAACTAAGTATAGTATAATTTAGAAATGGCAATTCATCCAGAAGACCGGTTCCCTCCTTATTGGGAACGCGTCATGTATTGTCCAGTATTTGCCACGGACAGGGCTCGAATCTGGGCATGTCTACTTCGGAATCTATTGCTCTTACCACTGAGCCACTCTGCCGCACATTACACGCAATTTGCAATTATATGCTAACTAATGTTTCATGATTAGCCTTTCATTTAAGTGGAACCTATATGGCAACATTTATGGCCTCAAGTTAAAATCAATCGCCCCCAAACTCTCCTTTTAAGGCAGATACCACTCTACCTGGGAATTGGTATTAAATTGAGAATTTAAATAATTAAATGAACATTGTTTGCTCGGATGGTGATAACAATTATTTAAATCATGGATGCGATCTTGATATAAACACTTGCCACATTATGTAAAAATATTTGTCAGCATAAAGTAAGCATTAAATAATGTAAAAAAAGGCAATACATCAAGTAACCCTTTTTCGTCCATGTTAGGAACCTTTAACGTACGTGTGCAAGTTAGTGTTAAGTGTTGTGTACCTAGTAAATAGGACCAGATTTATAAACCAAAATCAGGATGAACAAAAGACAAAAACTCAAGTAAACATGTGTTTCGTGTTTATTGGATATTCAACATTAGGAGCGGAAACTATAATTTCTTGCACATTCATTTCATGCATACTGTCGACTCATCAGTACGAGTCAGTTTTACGCTCTATACCAACTATATATTTAGGTGATGAATGTGGGAAAATAGGACGTTACAATCTCCTATATGAATGTGTAAACCTGCAATAGTGAAGCTAAATGAATATAAACTAAATGACAATGCGACTAAAAAGACTATTCACTATATACCGTGTCTATAAAGGGTATTTACACAAAGTCTATCGTGTCAGTGCCCCATACCAACGTTATGGTACCGAAAAAGTACATGGTACCAACAATATAGTTGCCGAGTCGGTAGATGGTACTAAAACGATGGATTTCAATGTATGCTAAAGTTCACCAGAACTGAGAATTACAATTATTTTTGAACACCTGCTACTCCTGCAAATTCATAAATTCTGAGCTTCATCGACACCAGTTATCCCATTTCACAGTAATCATGACACCCTTCAATCAAATATATAACAATTAGATACGGTTTGTGGCGGAGAATTAATATATATGCAGTTTGATATAAATACAGACTTAGCAACCATACTGTAGTTAAAATATACATTTTCAGTGCTGTAATGTCGGTATCGAGTACTTACACAATAGCCATAATTTTAGTATACTTTACAGACTCGGTGAATATATATATATATATATATATATATATATATATATATATACCTTCCGAAATCCTCAAACAAGCAAATGGAGTCGATCCAGACATCAAATTCACTCTCGAGTTAGAGAAAGACGACAGTTTTCCCTTCCTTGACATCAAAATCACTCGAGAACCAAACGGAGATTTGACACTGGCCATACACAGAAAATCCACCTTCGCCGGACAATACATTCACTACAATCGTAGTGTGCCAAAATCCCACAAAAGAAACTTAGTTAACAACCTAGCAAACAGAATCAGGAAGATCTGCTCTGAACAAAAGATTGAAGAAGAACTGGGCTACCTCAAGAAAATTTTGCTAATGAACAACTACCCAGAGCGTTTCATTGATGTCAACATCAGACCATGGCAGATTCGTACTAGAGAGGATACCGGCAAGCAGGTTTTCCTAAACTTACCATTTAGAGGCGACGTACCAGCCTCAATATTTGCACGGCGGCTGAATAAAATAACTAAGGACAACTTTCCCAGTGTTAAAGTTAATATGACATTTAGTACACAGAGAATCATGAGGTTGGATGCCAAAGATCAATTGCCAATTCTCTCCAAATCATTCATATATATATATATATATATATATATATATATATATATATATATATATATATAATATCAATATGTGTATATAAATTTATATATTTCATGAAGGTGGTTTTGAGATCAACAACGACTTAATGAAACTTAACTGTATATATTTGATCGGTCGTGTGCACAGAAGAATTTAGTAGAGAAATGCTTGAACATTATCAGGCACACATGAAATAGTAATCATTTGCACAGATATATGTATATATATATGTGTGTGTGTGTGTGCTTGTTTATATGTGCGGTTATGTGCGTGTTCGAAAATAATTACTTAAAGCTTTATATTTGGTATTATCGAAACCTTAGAAGATAAACGTAAATACATCTGAATTGGAATGTTTCGAAGAAATATAAATAGACCAATTATATATTTAAGAAAACATAGGTTTCGCGGGCGGTAGTTTCGAAAATGGCCGCCAAATCTACGCCAGGTAAGCATTTTCCATTTATATAAACAAATATTTATTATTAAAAGAAACATGTTGCGCGACAGGGAATAGATCATTTACCTGATTATCGGGTTGCGATCCGATTTGTTTGCCTCCGCTGTCTTCCTGATTTTTTTCGCTAGAATTTTCGGTAACCGGATACGGTTATCTTTTTCAATGGAAAGCTCATATCATAATAAGTTGACAATCAATATGTCAAGTGTAAATATTAGTTTAAACTGCCCCATTTATATGCTTAAGAGATCTAACAACAAGTATAAATGGGGCAGTTTAAAATAATATTTCCACTTGACATATTGATTGTCAACTTATTATGATATGAGCTTTCCATTGGAAAAGATAACCGTATCCGGTTATCGAAAATTCTGGAGAAAAAAATGGGAAGACAGCGGATGCTAACAAATCGGATCGCAACCCAATAATCAGGTAAATATTTATTTTGTTTAACTTGTCTTCATGTTTCTGTCTTACAATGGCCGGTTAGAATTTAAGAACAAATGTGAAACCGAATAAGATTCATCTACACGTCTGACAGAGAAAAAGAAGATTTTGAAATACTGTATTTAATGTGTCGCTTCGGCGTCGAAGTTAATGCGTCGAAATTCCTGCATAAAACGATCTGTCTGAAATTTAGGCCGCAGTAATATCAGCAAAATTTTGGAGAATACCGAATATGGGCTTATTCGATCTTTGGTATTTTATGCTCTGCTTATTTTGTACGAGCACACTATATATATAAATAGTAAATATAAACCACACATCGCATCAGGTAGCACAAGTAATTTATCTAGTTGACTAATTTCGCCATTATTAGCAACTCATCACATACTTTCCAGAAATTTCCGCAGTCGTGACTCGAACCAGGGCCCATTATTTTTTGAATTTTAGGCTCTATTTGCAGCACGACAGGTGATGCCTACCACACGTAATTTGAAGTCATTAAACAACTTATTTTCTTGGCTATCCTTTACTTCAGGTCGTAACTATTTGACAACACTTAAAACATGAAGTTTTAACTAGCCGTTCTCACTCTGTCATTAAGCAAAAGATATCATGCCAATTCGAAAGGTTATTTTAATTTGAAGCATTATATATATATATATATATATATATATATATATATATATATATATATATATATATATATATAATCAAATAAAACTTTAAACGCGGACAGAATGTGACATTGGAAACGACCAAACATTTGCGTGCATCACCTTCATTTCATGCTCAATGCCCGAACATGATTTTTCTGCTTGCATAAATCAGGCTGCAGTTTCAGAAGGAAATGAAAAAGGAAATTCTTTTATGTGATAAAAATTATTTTCTGTGCGCGTGGGAAGAATACTATGAATTTTATTAACGCTCGAATTCCAAATTCATTTATTTTTGCCGTGTACAATTTTTAGTTCAGCAATTTTATGCGTTTATAATTTGATATGAGAAATAAATCATAGATAGATGTATAAAGTTAATGTAAAGCAAAAATAGAAAACATTTTTACAAAAGGACATTTTTTCGCCGGAACTCAACTCGCCTGTTAAATTTGGCACTTTATTTAGTCAATTGTTTGGAGAACAAGAGGAATAACTTTGGATTAAACACAAATAATATAAAAATAAAAATAGCAAACAAAATGCGTACATACTGAGTTTCACCAGTTTGTATGGCAATCGTGTACGAACTTCTTGTTTATTTATGAGATGATTAGGGATATATATATATATATATATATATATATATATATATCTTGCGAGAAAGAGAGAATACTTGTATTTCTGTACTCTAACTTTACTTCATATTAAAACATTAATTTTGTTATAGATTTTAATTATGCACTTATTCAGCCCTAAAAATAACGTATGACATCTAACAGCGTTGCAGCTATAATTTCATGCTAATTGTTCCTCAAAAGAACTTTTTTGCGAAATTTGATTAATCGAAATTACCTGATCTGCGTTTAGACTAAGGCAGCTATTGATCCATTAGTTCTCTTTCTTTAACAAAGTGTCTAGTGAAAGATCAGTCTGAAGTATAAATAATATGGCCAGAAGAAATATCGCGCTTGCTTCATTAGTTTCTTTGTAAAACTGGTACGGATGCATCAACTGAAGAAGGCTGCCGATAAAGGCAGCCGAAATATATTGTTAAAGAAAGAAAGCTACTGGATCAACACCTACTTTAGTCAAAACGCAGATCAGGTAACATATGACATCGTCAATTAGATGGATAACATCAGGCCATCCAAAAAATTGTTAACAAGCCCAAAGAAGATAAATTCCTGGATGGACGGGGAAAATTCATGCTCTTATAGAACTATAATTGTTCATTTACATTTCATGTGTGACTTACCATTCAAAATATACGCAAGACGTTTTAAAATAAGGCATGGGCTACTCTGACGATTCACATGGAAATTATGTCTTTAAACAATATAACGCGTGATAAATTTAAATTCAGAGAAACCAGCTCATTTAACCGTAAAGTATCATATAGTTTATTTGTGCAAATCTGATAACAACTCAGAGCTCTGTTAAGGTAGAACTGGCCGTTGGCAAACAAGCAAATATAAGAATGTATTGCAAAGCAAGAAACTGAAAGGAGCCGCGCATTACTGCAGCTCTAAGTTGCAGATTCCTCTATCGGATGTTAAACAAACATATTAAGTGTTTAAATGATTTGACTAAAAGGTCATTTTTGTGTTTGTTTACTTTTATGTGTGAATTTTCCGCTTTTTGTGGGATGCAGTATAGTTAATTTATGAAATCTTGTTAAATTCTCCTTTTTTTAATTAAATTGCAAGATACTCTAGAAGATAATTCAGCCGCATCGCGATCCGGTGAATAAAATAGAACATTAACTTGAAAAAATTATAAAGTTATGTTCTACTAAGTAGTTCTGAGTTTCCATTTCACGAAATAAATAATTCAAAGAGGAGGATCCATGTCTATCAAAATATTTACTGATTGCAAGTAAAGTGAATTTAATCAAGTTTCCAAATTAAGAAATTCATTCAGTTATTATAAAAATATTTAGACCAAAATAATAAAATGTTTCACAATAAGACCTGTGACATCACTAAACATAAAATTATAATCAAATATGTTTATATGTAATTCGCAGAACGACGTTTTGTTATCCGCAGCTTACCTACGGTATTTAGGCCACTTCGCAATGGTTCCGGGACATTTTCTGTGATACAGTCGACCAAATGAATTTTGTTGTCCTGAAATTGATGAATAGGATTCAAACTTTATTATAAATATAATGAAATTGGAATCAAATATAAATGTTCCACCCTGAGTTGGTTTATATACATTCCATTTAACTAAATCGTGGAACCAAATCTAATTGCAGACAAGATGCCTGCATTTATTTAAATCAAATTTGAAATCTTGATACAAACATCAATCCCACTATATATATATATATATATATATATATATATATATATATATATATATATATATATATATATATATATATATCAGTATAATGTAGAAAAATTATTTCATCCAGTAGAATGTTTTCGTTCATATTTGTAACTTATAAGTTGCTGTCCAGAATTTTGCCGCGGATAGAGCTCGAACCTGGGCACGTTTGCTTCGGAGTCTGACTCTACATACTGCGGACAGTACTTGAAGAGTTCCGAACAACGGCGAAACCGCTCTACTTAATAAACTGCATTTGCTACATTGCACAATGCTTAATTTATACTGACAAATGTATATATAATGAGATTGGTGCTTATATCAAGTTTGAAACTTTGATATATATAGTATCTGGAGAGGCAGGTTTGTTTGAAATATTGAGTTTGGTCTAGATTTATCAAAAAATATTTAACAGTAGCTGCTGTTTCCTCTCATTGAGATCAAGTTAGATAAGAAATACTTATTTTTAAATAAAAAACGCAGGTTTCACAGTTACGGCAAGTACCTTAGCATACAGCATTATACAGTATAATGTGAATACCCATATTTGTCCTAATTCATTTAACAACACCCATTAATTTATTAAATATTGGTCAAAAATGTATTTTGCATTTGATATATTGGTCAGCTTGGCGGTGCTGGTGATATTAAAGTATATACTCACATCATCATCAACAGAGTGATTTTAAAACTTTCGGTGTTAGTATGGGAACACATTTTTAATAGGAATAAAACAAACAGGGATATATTAATTAAATGACCAGCTAACACCTGCCACTTTATTAAATTATAGTTAAACCTGATAGCTTTAAACTTTCAAATTTTCTCAGATTGGGCAACATTTGTTGGCTTCGGATGGAAAAATATTAATGCATTCTCTGGAATATATACTTATATAAAAGACGTGAAAAGAACCAAGCTCATTAAAGGTCCCTTGATAATATCATTATAAACTGCCATCATGGATATGAAGTTCATTTGTACAAGAACGTTTCATGTTTTTCAAGAAATTTATTCCATAAGAACCTATCCTCGTCACAATCTGTCTCCAAGGAGGTTTCCTGTGTGGAAGTCTTTCGTTTAGCAAAAATTTCTGAGTGGAAATATTTTAGCTCAGATGATTTAATATAGGCTGGTTTAATTCAAGTTTCTGTTTCCGTAAAATGCTGCTGTTTAAGAAATCATTGTGAAATGAGGCGTTTGCATAAATGACTCTCTTTCTGCTGCCTGAATTATGCCCTGTTGATTTTGAATGGTTACGAAACAATGAACGAAAATTCATAATTTTAGCTATAATTTCTGATTTTTTTTAAATTGGAAAACATTACATCAAAAGATGCAAAATATAATCCGAACCAGTTTAATATTCTAAATATTATTTTCTTATGTTTTACTCACTTCAGTCATTCAAGTTTTCTGTGTTGAGATAAGCAACAATCGATTTTCACTAAATAAAATTCAAAACATGGCTAAACTATCATCACTTGCGCGGACTGAATTGGTTCGATTGTATATGGTTAGCGGCAAAGTTTGACGGCAAACTGACAAAGCAAGCCAAAACTGCAATGCATATATAAGTAATAATAAACTAGATATGGGGTTCTCATCTCTAGTAGCCTCGCATAAACTTAACTTGACTGGAAATTTCAGCTGCATATTTTCTATGCAGTGTTGAATGTAACACATGCAATTGTCTTGATACGCTTGTAAGTTACGTAGTTAAGCTATCCTTGACTGCGCATATGCTGATAAATTATTTGTTTTGTTATTCATTCATTAGAATAAATTGTTTAAAGTTCTGCACACTGCATAAAAAAGCAAGAAGATTAATCCTTTTTAGAACAATTGCAAATTAAATATAAAGCATAATGTTGTTCAATATGAACAGACATTAGCTAGTGTGACTTACATTCTGGAAGAGTTCACAAATGCCACGAACGGTGTGTTTGCTACGCGTTGTAAGAATGTTGATCAACGTTTGTGCATCTAAGGTTCTAAGGATTGATAAATTTCAAGATAATTTTAAAACTACGAGAATATTACACTCGTGTATTGCAATAAAATAATAATATTGTTTGCTTAATTGGCATAAAATGTCATTGAAATTAATATTCAAACGTTGTGACTTTTTTGTTTCTCTGTTTCTGGTCAAGATTAACTAGTTTTTAACTAAGGTATGAAATACTAAATTTATATCGTGGCTTCTATGTATTTCTAGTTTTGAAGCAATTATCGTACTATGTATGGATGTTATGTAATTATTCTGCTGGAGTCTCCATCGTCATGAATTTGGTTTCAATTATTTAGTCCAAATTTTTCAAATTAAAAGTGCAGTAATCTCAATTTGCCTGTAAGTCGAACACAACAGCAGATAAACTGATATTTGTTAGAATTTATTTACACGAATCAAGTTTACAAGCTTCAGATACACACGAATTCTATATTATCTATTTGCCAGAGTAAACTGAGCACCGTATAAGCTAGCAATCGTTATTTAACCAGTAGACTAGTTTCGACATTATTTGAAATTTGTCAAGTACAATTCAGCATTTTGCCACGGATAAGTCTCAAACTGTAGCAGATTTGCTTCGGAGCCTCGCTCTACCCACTGCGCTACTCTACCGCACAATTCAACACTGTTTTAGGCTTTATACACACCAATTGCTTTGGTTAGCTCTCCATTCTATTTGACCCAATGAAGCGTCTCATTGGATTATATATTCCAACTGGCCAAAAAAATCTGTTTTTATATAGCACGCATTATGCTGCCTGTATTTGTTTGGACCAAAAATGGCCACTGAAAGTTCAGTGTTGAAAATCCGTCAATTAAAGAGGTACCAGAGCAAAGGAAGCTTTATTGAAGTCCTGAAACAATGATGTGTTTATTGCTGTCTTGTTCGTGATGGAGGCCAATGTTGGTATCATTGTCAAGTACTATTCAGATTTTTGCCGCGGATGAGGCTCAAACCGGATTTGTCGTCTGACACTACTCACTGCGCCACCTTGCCGCACACCATACATGTTTTCAGCTATGCACTCACTAATGCACTAACAAATGCAAAAAAGATCCCAATCGACGTAACAATTCTATTAGCAAAGGCAACGATGATTCTCTGCGACTTACTCCAAGATGAATATTCGGATTGCCTGATTTTTGCAAAGGACACAAAAGAACTTACATCGGCCGGCATGCAAAATTTTTAACTTCTATTTAATGACGAATATTGAAGCATCTTCAATGATATTGCCGTGGGATATTGCATAGCATTACATCTGTCCAATGTATACATGCAGTATCTAGAACGAAACGGCCTATAGAATATAATTGAACAATGTAGACTATATATAAGATATATAGATGATTAACTGTTCTGTATTACAAAAGCTGTATGTCGTAGAAGATATTTAAAACAGGTCAAAAAAGTCGATCCATGAATCAAATTTACACTGGAGGGAGAGAAAAACAGAATGCATACTTTCTCGGCATTCAACTGTTCCGGGAGAACAATGAAAACGTAAATCCACGTTCACGAGATAGTATATTCATTATAACAGTAATATCTCAAAAGAACTTGGTAAATAACGTATCGTACCGAATCATGAATATATGCTCCGAGCACGAAGTTGAGCAAGATTTAGAACATTTGAGGAAGATCTAGCAAATGAACAAGTATCCTGATTAATCCGTCGGATTTAATGTAAGATCTCGCTCTTTTTTCATATGAGATGACTTTAAAAGGTGGTTTTCTTGAACCTACCTTTTAAATGAGATCCTCTAACCTCCATAATGACTGGAAGAATAAACCGAATCACAAGAAAAAACTTTACAATAGTCACTGTTAAGATTACATTCAATAAACAATAATTGTTTTTGAACGCTAATGATCAACTACCTCCTACCTCATAATCTCCTATTGTTTACAATTTTACACGTGAAAAACTGTACAAAGATCACTCAATGATTTATATGAAATAAGAACGACAGAAACAAAATCAGTTGAGCAAGAGAAAAGACATGAAGTAAATGCACCGTGAAACTAGAAAATACTATGGGCTTGGAAAGGCTATACAGTCAAAAAAATCCGCACACACCTCGACAATAAAGAACTTAATTCAACACAAAAAATAACCAAAACCATTCTCTATTATGTAATTGAAAATTGTGCGTAGTGTGTGGCAGGATGGCTTAGGGGTTAGAGCACTAGATTCCAAAGAAGATGTGGTCAGATTCGAGCCCTGTATGCGGCAAATTCCGGCCAGTACGTGGTGAGTACCAAATAAGGACAAAATCGGTCTACTAGATGAATTCTTTAAATAAAGTTTGCGAGAATGAAGTTAACACCAATCCGATTGGTTATACCCAATGGGATTGGTGTTTACTTCAAGCTCGCAAACTTGATTTAAAGAATTGTTACCACCACACACGCAATCAATTATTGTTTAATTGTATTTACTGGATGAATTGTTTTTCCTACACTAAACATTGCTTTGCTTGTACTGACAAATGTATGTACATAATGGTTCAGGTGTTTATATCAAGATCACAACCTTGATTAGATTAATTGTTATCACCGCCCACGCAACTCATGTTCGTTTAATTAGAACAATGTATACTTCACATGCTGTGTCCTTCTGATTTTTATGTGCTGAATATTCAGTATGTCCAGTATGATAGGTATTTGCTAAATTGCAAAACTGCAAAAAAGCCAACATATTTATAAAACTAAGATATGTTGAGCACATATATATATATATATATCATATATATATATATATATATATATATATATATATATATATATATATATATATATATATATATACTGTAAGTAAAAAATCAATACAATACATAATAAGGCCAATGTGTTCTGAATAAGTATTAGCATAGTTTCTTCGTCAATAAATGTGCTACAATGTAAAGCAGTGTTCACTACACAACGAAGAAAAACCTATTTCATAACAAAGAAAAGTACCAGCTAAGATAGATGTCCTAAAGTCATTCTATATCTGGTTATCCTAACAGTTATGTATATTACTGTTAGATACTGTTTGTGGCGAAGAACTAATATATATGCAATCTTGTTTTGGGCGTTACGCACCTAGTAACAAATTAGTTCAGTTGTGACCAGAAGGATAAACCAAAGTTAGCATATACGGAAGGTATAATCTCGTGCACATTCGTTTCTTGCTTACATGCGACTCGTCAGTAGGAGCCATTATAACGCCCTTTAACCATTATATATTTGGATGAGAAATGTGGGAAAATAGGAGATTGTACCGTCCAATTGTCTCAAATTCCTCACACAAATATAAATTGGGCATAGGGCGTAATACCAGCATCTTTTGTTGACTTGCCTGTAAGCACCAAACGACTGCACATACAAGATTATGCCATTCATTCATGTTGAATGGAAGGTATCACAGTTGACATAAACATACATATTTGACAGTTCGTCAATAAAAATATCTAATCTTCTAATGATATGTTACGAATTCAATAAACTGTCGTTCGTTCATTTGGAAAACCATGAGTACTAAACATGTTATTTAAGCCTTATTGAAGTAAAGTTTAATCGAAACTGTATTTGCAATATCTGGTCAAGAATATTTACAAATAAATTTAACTTTATTTAGTTAAAGTGTTTTTCTTTCTACTCAAAAATTAATGATATATTACTGAGGATCATAATGGACATTATATATATATATATGTATTTTTTTTCTATGTTGTAAGACTGCTTTATAGAATTTTAATCATCACATTCGCAATTCATAAAGAATGAACCAGGATTATGTGTTGGTTTTATGATATAAATTATAAATTAAGTATCTTTCCGTTGGATAAAGAAAAGTGGAATTTTCAACAATTATTGATTGCGCGGGTGGTGGTATAAATAATTTAAATCAAGGATGCAAAATTGAAGCAAACGGCAATCACATTTTATTTAATCAGACGTAGAACAACATTGGTTCTTACTTCAAACCCACAAACTCAATCTAAATAATAGTAGAATTTTGTCAGATATGCGAAAAATTACTTCTTGGTTACTGTTAAAAGTAAGATAGAATTTAATTTCCTAAAAGAAAATCAATTAAACTGATTTAAATGGACAGTGTATTAAATAATTCAGCTACAGATCATTTACATCTAAACATCCATACATACATACATATATTCACACAAAACAAACATAAATAAATACATGCACACAAAAATACATACATTCACATAAACAAGCATGCATACATACATACATACATACATACATACATGTGTGCTTTCATACATACATACATACATAAATACATACATACATACATACATTCATAAATACATACATACATACATACATAAATACAGACATACATACATACATACATTCATTCATACATAAATACATACATACATACATACAAACATACATATATATTTACAAACATACATACATTCACACATACATACATGCATATATACGTACATAAATACATACATACATACATACATAAATGCATACATACATACATACATTCATTCATACATACATAGATACATACATACATACATACATATTTACATACATGCATACATTCATACAAACATACATACATACATACATACATGCATACATACATACATACATACATACATACATACATACATACATACATACATACATACATACATACATACATACATACATACATACATACATACATACATACATACATACATACATACATACATACATACATACATACATACATACATACATACATACATACATACATACATACATACATACATACATACATACATACATACATACATACATACATACATACATACATACATACATACATACATACATACATACATACATACATACATACATACATACATACATACATACATACATACATACATACATACATACATACATACATACATACATACATACATACATACATACATACATACATACATGCATACATACATACATACATACATACATACATACATACATACATACATACATACATACATACATACATACATACATACATACATACATACATACATACATACATACATACATACATACATACATACATACATACATACATACATACATACATACATACATACATACATACATACATACATACATACATACATACATACATACATACATGTATACATACATACATACATACATACATACATACATACATACATACATACATACATACATACATACATACATACATACATACATACATACATACATACATACATACATACATACATACATACATACATACATACATACATACATACATACATACATACATACATACATACATACATACATACATACATACATACATACATACATACATACATACATACATACATACATACATACATACATACATACATACATACATACATACATACATGCATACATACATACATACATATATACATACATACATACATACATACATACATACATACATACATGCATACATACATACATACATAAATACATACATACATACATACATACATACATACATACATACATACATACATACATACATACATACATACATACATACATACATACATACATACATACATACATACATACATACATACATACATACATACATACATACATACATACATACATACATACATGCATACATACATACATACATACATACATACATACATACATACATACATACATACATACTTACTTACATACATACATGCATACATACATACATATATACATACATACATATATACATCCATACATACACGCATACACGAATATTCATGTACATACATGCACACATACATACATGCTTCGGTAGCTTAGCGAACAGTGTGTGTATTTAGCACCTTCAACCAATATTTCCGTCAATTCAATGATCTTTTCATGACAAAGTACGATTGTAATGTTGCATCAAAGCGCCGCCTCATATAATCGTTTTTTTTGTAAATTGTTCTCTTATTTATCAGCTCTCGACGCTTAGCTGACCACGACCTGAACTATCCTGACCCATTGCATCGATTTAAAATCGGTTAAGGCAATGACAGTTTCAGTTGTACATTGCACAATTCTCACAGCATGCTAGAACCAAAAAATATGTTCTTGGTATTAATTAAGATAGGCAGTGAATTAGCAATCTTTAAATCAAGTTTGCGAGCTTGAAGTAAACACCAATCCCATTGTATTTAACCAGTCGTCGAACAACATAACAAAACTACCGCCAGCCGCAACGCACTGTTATGTTGTTCGACGACTGGTTAAATACAATGGGATTGGTGTTTACTTCAAGCTCGCAAACTTGATTTAAAGAATTGTTACCACCACCCACGCAATCAATTATTGTTAAATTGTATTGCCTATATATGTCTATGTGGCGAAAGCTGCAAACAGTTAATGTTCGTGACTGCATAGAAATTGTGCAGCCAACATTTCCAGTCAAGTTCAATGTATGCGAGACTGCTAGAGGTGGGAGCCGCATATCTAAATTTGATCTCCATATATATTCAATGCGGTTTGATCCTCGATAGTCAGTTTGCCGTCGTACTCTGATGATGATCATGGAAGGTCGAAACGCGTCAGTGCGTTGCGGCTGGTGGTAGTTTTGTTATGTTGTTCGACGACTGGTTAAATACAATGGGATTGGTGTTTACTTCAAGCTCGCAAACTTGATTTAAAGAAAGGCTTATATGCCTGCATATCTTGACCAAGGCCGAAACGTGACGAAAGGTCATATTTAAATGAATAATTTTGTGCTTGTCGGCTGGGCGCTGTTTACCACTATCTTAAGTTGCGGAATATAAAGCGGTCAAAACGATGGCCTTTTAAGCATTTATGTTCATAAAAGACTGCATTTTCTGCTTCTATAAATCGGACTTTCGTATGCTAATTTACATTTATTCAGAGATTTGTGTCTTAGCATTTGTATAAATTGAGCAAACGATGCAAAAAATTTTGCCGTTGCCTTTTACCATTACATATGAGACTGTTATTAATAAGAGTCTCGACTGCTTATAACATGTTTATATATATATATATATATATATATATATATATATATATATATCTTTGCAATTTTCACCATTGCTTTTACGTACGCCACGATGACGATACTTTCATGGTCGTTGAAAAGGATGAAGATACAAATGCACTGCTACATCACATAAACAAGGTAGACCAGGCAATCAAGTTTACAATAGAAGAAGAACAAGACGGATATTTATCCTTCCTAGATGTAGGAATAACGAGAGATGAAGAAGGTACTCTCTCAAGGTCAGTTCACAAGAAATCAAGCTGGACTGGACAATATATCCATTATATCAGTAGTGTGCCAAGGGCGTACAAAAGGAACCTAATAATAAATTTGGGCACACGAATACGCAGGATTTGTTCACCGAACAACATTGAAGTAGAGCTAAATTTGCTTCGCGAAGCGTTGAGAAATAATGGCTATCCGGACTGGTTCATCGAATACAACTTGAGGCAACGCAACAAAATCGAGGCCAATTTGGAGGAAAACAAAACTCCCCAGAGAGTAACGCTTAGTGTTCCCTTTGGAGGTGATCTTCCAGCGGAAATCTTCAAACGAAAAGTAATTCGAGCGACTAAAGCACAGTTTCCATCAATACAGGTGAGAGTGGTGTTCAACACAACAAAACTGATGCGCACGAATGAAAAAGATAGCCTCTCTGTGACGTCAACACCTTTGTCTGTATACAAATTTCAATGTACCTGCAACGCTCAGTACATCGGCAGATCAAAAAAGAGGCTCGAAACTAGAATAAATCAGCATCTCCCTCAAAAACTATTAAAGAGGGGTGCAGCTCCTGCACAAAAATCAGCAATTTGCGAGCATGTACTACTCACAGGTCATGCTGTTAGTAGTAACAATTTTTCAGTTCTCTACAAGGCAAAAACAGAGAAAATGTTTCTGGCTTTTGAAGCTATTGCAATTAATAAGCTGAAGCCCTGCTTAAACGTGCAGAAAATAATTCAAAAAGAAATTAAATTGGACTGGAACAAAGACATAACTGACAGACCTTCAAAAATAGCCAACGTTTCGCAAAATACGACACACCCATCAATTACGGACGCAATTACAATGAAAGCGATGACACACCAAATGACGTTACGCAAAACGAGTGGTCTAAATTGCGCAAAAGAAGTGGTCAAAATTGCGCAAACCAAAGACTAACATAACGAAGAGGAGATTGGTTACGACAAATGTACAGTTGGGATTGGATGAACGAATATACTAAAGAATCCAAAACAATGGCTGTAGATACTGGTAGAAATAAGATTTATTAATAAATGTTATTCCATGGATACGTTATCTTGTTCTTATATATATATATATATATATATATATATATATATATATATATATATATATATATATATATATATATATATATATATATTCTACTGGTTGCGCTTTTGTTTTCTGACGATGAAAAAAAAAACACGGAAACACGATATTATTGTATTGGTGTTACTTTCAGGTCCACAATTTTAATGAAAAATATTTGCCTACGTTACCCGAACTCTGTGATTATCTTATTGAATATCTTATATAAATTATGTTTAAAATTGTTCAAATGAGTTGCCATTAAAGCGTTAAATTTAAACAATACTTTTCTAGTAAATCATTTCAAATTTTATTCGGTTTATGAGCATAACAGAAAAATAACCGTTGAAAATGAGCATATATAAGGTTTCGTTAATCTTGTTTCGATGAAAACCGTAGATTATTTGAACAGCTTTTACATAAATCATCCGCGGTGCAGTTGTCTTGACACAGTGCAATCACAGAATCTTCTTTCTGGTATACGTATTCATCATTTTTTCTAATATGCCTCCTAGTTGAGTCAGTTATTTTCATTTTCGCGGCATTTTGTGAAAATATATACTCTGAGGGCGAAAATTCGTCCCATCAGCAGACGTGTTACGAACTAATTTTTATGCAAAATACTGCGAGAAAGTCAATATTTGGCCAAACGTGTAGTTTATATGAAGCATTTTGGTATAATGCCAAAAGAAATGACTCTATCATTCAAATAAGTTCCAACATTTTCTCTCCTACTTAAAAATAAATGATATTGGTCATTTTTGTGATAGATAATACATAGTCGAAAATGAGTATTCTAGCGTTCGCATGCATAAATAATTAATGGGTTTAAACATAGTAATTCCTCTTAGGCAGAAATTTCCATCATTTCTGTCATTTTTGGACGAATTATGAGGTGCATTCAACGTGAAAAAAGTTAAATTTCACTCTATTATTTCTCTTCTGCTAACTCTCACATTAGATAAGACAAGTAATTTTGTTTTTAATAAATATTATCCATTCGCGATTCTATTTCACGTATAATTTATTTAGGAGATAAACAAGATTTCAATCGGTATGACAAAGTGTTCAATAACAATTAAATATTGTTTGTGGCGGTGAGCAAATTTATATGCAATTTTTCATTGGGTGTTGCTCACCTAGTAACAAATTAGTTCAGTTGTGACCAGAAAGATAAACCAAAGACACCATGATGGGAAAATATAATCTCGTGCACATTTTTTTCGTGCTTACTGGCGACTCATCTGTAGGAGCCGGTATTACGCCCTTTAACTATATATTTGGGTGAGGAATGTGAGAAGAAAAAATACATATATACCGAGCGTGTAGATGGACTAACACTATGGCTACCTAGTATGTATTTCTTAAAATTACTGGGGCTGTCGATTCGGTACATGTTACCTTCACAATAGATTTCAACATATGTTAAATTTCACCAAATTTGGAATTAGAACAACTTCTGAACTCCAGAAAATCGATACTTTCTGGATTTACACCTTAAGCAGAAACGTCCCCGACAATCTAAGTTGCCAGTCAGCAAGAATCGAATGTGCATGAGATTATACTTTCCGTTCATGCTGCCTTTGGTTTATCCTTCTGGTCACAATTGAACTAATTTGTTACTAGGTTCGCAACACCTAATAATTACTTGCATATATATTAGTTCTTCGCAACGAACAGTATTTAATCTGGATCTTATTACGATAAGGATAAGGTAATTAACCTATTCCCTGTCGTACAAGATGTTTCTTTCAAATCTTGATCTTATTCGGCATTCAATATTTTTATATATACTATTTAGAAATTACAAATACATAAGTAATAAAAAATGATTTAAATATGCTATAGACACTCATTTTATAACGATCAGAATCAATATTACTCAAAGTAAAAATTAATCTAACATAATGACCCTATTCTACTTTAATCATGGTTGAGGTTTGATATATTTATCTGACCCCATTGTGTGCATTCAGTAATCGGTGTAAACTAGGTATTTTATTGAGTAGAGAATTCAATTCATTCAGTAGATCGGTTTCGTCCTTATTGGAAACTCATCACGTACTGTTCAAAATTTGCCGCGGACAGGGCCCGAAACTGGGCACGTCGGCTTCGGAATCTGGTGATCTAACCATTGAGCCATCCTACGACACACTACACACAATTTTAATCATATACTAACTAAAGATTTTTGGTTAGACTGGATTAAAGAAACTGTTATCACAAAACACGCTACTAATGTTCATTTCAGTAACACTTCCCCATCAAGTGTGGCGTCTGCTCAGTAATAACAGTTTTGGGAAGGTTAGTTGGAAATTCAGGTCTAAATGGATGCCCTATGGGCTTCATCTAAAGAAAATGCTATCCAAAGGATATTAGTTAGTTAATGACTGAAAATTGTGAGTAGTGTTTGGCAGGGTAGCTCTAGTTGTTAGAGCACCAGATTTCGAAGCAGACATGCCAAGGGACGATCCATATCTACATCAAATTCTGGTCAGTACGTGAGGAGATCACAATACGAACGAATCCGGTCTACTGGATGAACTATCAGCTCTACATTATGTAATACTTAATTTATACTGACAAATATATGTTTTTAATGATGCTGGTACTGAAATGAAGATCGCATCTTTAATTTAAATGATTTTTATCTCCACACGCGCAACTAATATTCGCATAAATGTAGATCTTGTTAATTTCATATAGTGGATGTAGTTAATATAGTCATTGCCGTTTTGTACGCCTTCAAAATTATTTCCATTTTTTCCCAATTCATTAAAAAATTCACTGATTATCTAATTTGCTAATTTTTTTCGGGTTCAGCTTCATCACATCAAGTGATTTTACTCTCGTTTTTTCCATTTGTACGGTTGATTACCGGAACGTATATAATTTATGTTAGCAGTGATTTTGCTTACGGGTTTGCTACTTCGTGTAATTCACCGTTCGGCTGATAATGTGTGCCGTGACTACGCTAAAATTATTTTCAAACAACGAACAAAATTACGCCAATCTATTGTAAACAATTAGTTTAGGAGATACATTGCTGATAATCAATTAAGCTTGATACATTAAATAATACCTTGTAATTGAATCGGTCCTCCGATAGTGTGTACTTCAATTGATATACGCACAATCTGATTAAGCTAATTCGCCGCCCATTGACTTTATTTTTTCACTTTTTTATTTATCAATAATATAAATGCGTAACTATCGCTGAATCTTTCCTCACGAGTTGGGTCAATTAACTAGAAACACACTAGTAGTACCGCTTTCAACACTATCGTCAAGAATGTGCATTTTGAAAGTCAAAATTTCTCCATACTGAAAAGATACGCCAATCGACTTTCAGTAAAAATGATATTATCAACCATTTTAGATAAGCTGGTCCTGTTTCCAAACAAAATTTTTCATTATTCTTATAATTAATTTCAGTAATATTCATCTTTATCCTATAATTTTTTTGACCATAATGATAATGACGATGACAATAATAATAATAATAATAATAATAATAATAATAATAATAATAATAATAATAATAATAATAATAATAATAATAATAATAATAATAATAATAATAATAATAATAATAATAATAATAATAATAATAATAATAATAATAATAATAATAATAATAATAATAATAATAATAATAATAATAATAATAATAATAACAATAATAACAATATTAATAATAATAATAATAATAATAATAATAATAATAATGATGATGATGATGATGATGATGGTGGTGGTGGTGGTGATGATGATGATGATGATTTTGAGGGTGACGGTTAAGTTTATCATAATAATAATCCTCATTACGACAACGAGAAGTCCATTGTATTGGTACTATGTTCCGACTAGGCAACACTGACACAATATTCATAGTGTTGGTACCCTATACATGATTGGTATTTATATCATATATAACCAGTTCGCTTTGAAGTCGCATTGTCGATGGCATTAGATGTAGTTAGCTTCACTACTGCAGGGTTACACCTAGCATAGGAGAGTATGCTGTCCAATTTTCCCACATTCCTCACCCAAATATGTAATGGGTAAAGAGCGTATTACCGGCTCCTAGAGATGAGTCGTCAGTAAGCTCGAAATGAATGATCATGAGATTATAATTTCTGTTCATTCTGTCTTTGGGTTATCCTTCTTGTCATATTTGAACTAATTTGTTACTAGGTGCGCAAGACCTAATACGAAATTGCAATCGCGAAGAAATTTCAACGAAACGACCAGCTTACCCAGTAAGCGCCTTTGTTAGTTTGGCAACATCGTTCTGCAGTTGATTCATGTTCACCAGTATCCTCAGATCCATTGTCTCGAACGCAAGCTTCACTTTTTCTGGATCATCATCTTGTCGACACCGAGTGAGTAGAGCCTGCATTAGCGTGTTGTAATCACCTTTAAAACTGGAGGCTATTGCGTCTTCCAGTGAACGCTTCCTGTCGACTGAAATTATATTCAATGAATTTAATTTTTTAGCGTTCTAATTAAAATGGCGTTCGGGCTGTTGTTAAAAATATCTTTAGAATTTTTGATGAGCCAAGAGCGCATTTTTCAATACTGTGTGGGAAACTGAGAAAGAAAATGAAAGGAGTTATTTAAATCAAGTTTGCGAGCTGGATAAAATGAGCAATATTGTATACTTATATATATATATATATATATATATATATATATATATATATATATATATATAAATATATATATTATAAATATATATCTGTAAATAAATGTCACAATATACTAAGCATTGTAATAGGTGGCAAAGTAAATTTAATAATTAGGCAGGATTCGTCCGTATTGTATGATAGCATTATTCACGGTTACTTCTCAGATAGACAGGAGACGATATCAATACCATAGTCATGATTAACAGCTAGCCTATTCTCGATATCGTAGTACAAACCGTTAAAATCTAGCGGGGCACTAACTTCCTTGAAGGTGGTCTCATTTTCGCTATATTGCACGCACACGGAAGCATAAAAGCTTCATCAACCGCATATGTACTTGGAAACAATAATTTGATTGTTTACGCAATAGTCAAAATGGGCAATATTCCACACGAAATTTACCTGCGCTTTTAATTATACACTTAGTCATCTCGGTGCAGATATCTTAAAAACTGACTGAACGTTTTCAAGCTGCTGAAATTATTTGCATACTTTCACCTATTTTTTGCAATCAGCAACATTCGTCAAATGAACGTACAAAGTGGCATGACCGCCATAAATGAGCACATCTTGGAATCAGGAGTTAAGTCTGAAGTTGCTAATTTCAAACAGAAGTAAAAAATCGTGCGTTAAAATCAGTAGGTGTGCCGATAACAACAATAACTTGAACAAAGTAAACAGAACTACTTCAAGAAAGGCGGCCATCAAGACATTTAAAAGAACGATTAATATAATCAATACCAACCAAAGTTAAATGAGAAAAGTCTTATCTTCAGGCAGTTAACTTCATGGGCACTTGACGTCTTATAACAACTGAAACCAGGCCTATTAAGGAATATCAACATTGAAACGAATAAATCGATGCAAGCCCGTAACAGCTAAAATAAATTCATACCGATATTACAAGAATTTGTTGAACCTGCTGCGGAAGATGGTCAGTCAAATTTTATGAAATTATTAATATTGGTGGAAGATTGTCGTTTGCTTAAAGAGGTTGCAGAATAATTGACATATTGACAGACAATAAACAAGACAAGCAATAAAAAGTTCTCAGAATCAGCATTCGAATATAGAAAATGATACAAATTTAAGTCCTCAAACATTTGTAAACGTGTAAAATCCACTCAGATCCACAACAAAAATAGGCAAATTATAACCAAACGAATTTGGCAAATTAGACACAATTGAACTACATCGGAGAAATCATAATCTATAAACCGTTTATTCGTTCTGGAAAATTAGTTTTCAAAATACATAATTAGACTACCATTCGTTGCGGGAGTGGGGATAACAACTATTTAAACCAAGGTTGCGTTCTTGATATAAGCACCTGACCCATTATGCACACACATTTGCCAGTATTAACTAAGAATTGCAAAGTTCAGAAAAGGTAATTCATCCAGTAGACCGGTTTCGTCCCTATTAGAAACTCATCATGTACTGACCAGAATTTGCGTGGAAAGGGCTCAAACCTGGCACGTCTGCTTCGGAATCTTTTGCTCTAACCACTGAGCCAGGCTGCCGCACACTAAACAAAAATTTAAATTATATACTAACCATCTCTTTTGACCTAAAGTACCAACTAAGCACCTACAATCTGTCAATGTGGAACATACATATCAAAATCTACGGAAGTGATATTGAGTTGGGCATTTATGTAATTATTCGATAATTGATTGGGCGGGCGGTGAAAGCAGTTTTTTATATGAATTTTGCGATCATGATATAAGCATCAATCTGTAAACATAAAATAAGTATTGTATAATGTAGAAAAGACACTTCATCTAGTTGGCTGGTTTTGGGCCTTAAAATCAACGTAAGTAGCCTTCCCTGTCTAGACGTGCTTAGGTTTGAAATCTGTCCAAGTTATTTATTGAGTTATTAATAAGGACGAAACCGGTCTACTGGATCAATTTCACTTTTCTACATTACATAAAGCTTAGTTTATAACATCTAATGTATATATATAACGGAATTGGTATTTATATAAAGAACCTAGACTTAATTTTCGATAGTTTTATTTTTAATTGAAATTTTGTATATATATATATATATATATATATATATATATATATATATATATATATATATACAAAAGCTGCTCATATCAAAAACACTGCCCAGACAAGTGTATTGAAAATAAATTATTTAAATCATTTTCTACATTGCCAGCGATGTTCACTTTAATTAAATATGAGCATCGCTGAACATTTCCTATTCCTATTTATTTGTTCCTATTTTGGTTATATAAATTAGAAAATTGAAAAGGTGTAACTGAAGTAAAATTTTAAAGTTTATGACTTTATTTTTCTTTAAATTTAAGCCTAAGCATAAAGGGCTGCGTGCTTAGCTATCACAAACTTCACCGGATGTAAAAAATTGTTGCGCACAATCTCAACATATTTTCCTTAGTCACGTAACTTTCGTTCGTTTGAATATTTCCCGGTTAGGTTAAATATTCGTCAGCATGAAAGTATATTTTCAAATGCGTGTAAAATTGCTACTCATCTGTGAAAGTTTGCATTAATAAGATTTGCTAAGTAGTAGTTGACTGGTAAATTAGCGAGTTAATGAAAGTTTATTGCTGCCTTCTAAGCTCGATTTAGCTATGTGTGTGGAGTAATTCAAGCGTTGTAAACACCTGTTTAATCGTGTATACATTAGACGCTGAAAAGAAGAAAAATTTAACAACTATATAAATGCATTATATAACAGTTGGATACTGTTTTAGGTAGAGAACCAATATATTTGCAATTTTGTATTAGGTGTTGTGCATCTAGTAACAAATTAGTTCGATTATGACCAGAAAGATAAACCAAAAGCAGCATGAACGGAATGTATAATCTCGTGCACATTCGTTTTGTGCATAATAGCGACTCATCAGTAGGATCCAGTATTACGCCCTTTACCCACTATATATTTTGGTGAATAATGTGGGAAAATAGTACGGTATAATCTCCTATACGAATGTGTAAGCCTGCCGAAGGGAAGCTAACTTCATATAAAGTCTTCGACAATGCAACTTCAAAGCTAACATGATACCAACGAAATTTATTTCAATTTATATCAAAAATCACCAAAACTGAGAATCACAACTATTTCCTAACACCTGTTACTCCAGCAAATGCATAAATTCTGGCCTTGATGAACACCATTTGTCATATTTCACGCTAATCATGACATCATTCATTTAAATATGTAATAGTTTGATACTGTTTGTGACAGAGAACTAATATATATATATATATATATATATATATATATATATATATATATATACATATATGCAATTTTGTACTGGGCATTATAGTTTCGAATATTTGACTAAAGACATCAAAACGAGACCACAGTAACAGACCTTGCCTGAAGCAACATTTGTCTGGAATGCTTTATAAACCGGTTAGTTTTAACATTATAAGCCATTAGACTCAATTTGATTGCATTTCCTGCTTGCTCATTTCTAAATATGCATATTGCAAAACTAATTTATTTTACCTTACAGTAAGCGTTTGTTTCACCCAGACCTGTGATTTTAATTAAAATCATCAAAATCTCCTATTTAAACCTCAGGTTCATGATCCATTTAGCATTTTATGGCAGCTAATTTATATTTCCACTGTTCTTCTGGGATATCTGATGCATTTTTAGTACATAATAAATATATCTGTTGAATTTCGTCTTGAATTGAACCTCTCCAACATTATAATCGAGAGAGTCTATCTTGAGCATCTATACCTAGACTTTCAAACGCAGTTTATATATATATATATATATATATATATATATATATTGAGTATATTTTCCAAACATAATATTTATTTAGTGTTTGTTGTTCAAAGCGGGCGTAGTCTTCATAATTTATTCAAATGTACAGTGTTAATCTATCATTATTTCTGATAAGGACACATTTTAATTTTTAATAAATGTGGGTGTGCAAAATATGTTTTACTGTACAAAATAGGAATCACTAGGCCATATTTTGTTCTCCGTGGGAGTTTGTATGTGTGCACGTGTTTAAAATCTCTGGAGTATACAGTGTGACCTGCATTTTATATCCGATGATTGACTATTTGCATTCTTCCGCTGTTTATTGACATCATTTATAATTTTTTTCAGTTTCTCCTGTTCGTCGCTTTTGCAATTAACATTATAATGTAATTTGCACAGCACAGTAGTCAGCAAATCTGTGCAAACATGTAAATCAATTTTGCGAGCTACAAGTAAACACCAATCCCATTGTATTAAACAAGTCGTCGAACAACATGACCAAACTACCGCTAGTCGCTAATGGGATTGGTGTTTACTTCAAGCACGCAAATTTGATTTACGGAGATGTTACCACCACCCGCGCAAACAGTTATTGTATTATTGTATTGCCTATATATTTATCTGTGGCGAAAGCTGCAATCAATTAATGGTCGTGACTGCATAGAAATTGTGCAGCCGGCATTTCCGGTCCAGTACAATGTATGCAAGACTACTAGAGGTGAGAGCCGCATATCTAATTTTGCTTTCCATATATATGCAATGCGGTTTGATCCTCGATATTCAGTTTTCCGTCGTATTCTGATGATCATCATGGAAGGTCGAAACACGTCAAATCGTGTGACTGACGATGGTCTTGTAATGTTGTTCGACGACTGGTTTAATACAATGGGATTGGTGTTTACTTTAATCTCACGAACTTGATTTAAAGAATTGCTACCACCCGTGCAATTAATTATTGTTTAATCTGTGGAGTCGTCTGACCTGATTGAGGAATTGAAAGGGTTATTCAACTACCCACGAAAGGAACTCATGGAAAATTTAAATAAAGTTAACCAGTCACATAAAATTCTCCAGTGTGCAGCTCAAAACAGAGTTATCACACACAAACGCACACACACACAAAAATCCCGCTGCACATGCCACTAATTGTATAACTGAATGTGATACAGTGACTCCTGTGTTATAACCACTGAGCCACCGTGCCGCACACTGCACGCATTTTTCAGTTTTATACCAACTAAAATTTTTTGGATAGCCTTTCCTTTAGGTAGAGCTCATAAGGCATCCATTTAGACCCAAAGCTCCAACTAAAAAAGTACAATGTCATAAATTAACAGACACCACACTACATGGCGATGTGGTATTGAAATGAACGTTTATATAATTAAACGAATACAGGTGCCGCGAGCATTGATAACAATTACTATAATTAAGGTTGCGATCTTGAATATAAGCACCATCTTATTGAAAGGCTATCCCCGAAACTTTAGCTGGTACATAATTGAAAGTTGTGTGTAGTGTGCGGCATGGTGGGTCGGTGGTTAGAACACAAGGTTTCGAAACAGATGTGCTCAGGTTCAAGCCAGGTCCGCGGCAAATTTGGCCAGTACGTAATGAGTTCCGAATAATGACGAAATCGGTCTACTGGATGAATTGCTTTTTCTACACTATACAATTCTTAGTTTATACTGATAAATGTATGTACTTAATGGGTCAGGTGTTTATATCAAGATCGCAACCTTGATTATTTTAATAATGTGTTATAGTTTAAACATTGTCTTACACATCCACGCCTATAATACATTTAAATAAAAGCTATTAGCAAAAGCCAAAATTTAATTGGCACTATGTAGATGAGTTATTTAAGAAAAGAGGGTGCGAGTCACAAAAAATCAAGAAAAAATAAGTTTATTTTCAATAAAATAAATATTTTTATAAATGTGCAGGTGAATTTAAAAATATATGTATATCTATACATTTTATGGACTTATATTGCACTGTGAATGACTTATGTTGTAAACCATAAGCGTATAGGATTCTTTACCTTCCATTTAGACCATAAAACTGAACAGCTCAAGTTATACTTTTTTGGAGTAGTGCAGTCCCCGAGGGCGGAGCGACCAGTTATCACTGAAGATATGCTTCAAAGTAATGAATGTTTTAGACATGCCATGTGCGGTATCTGCCCTGGATTCAGTGTGAGGATACTTTTAAATTAGTACGCCATTCCCGTTTAGTATATGTTTTCATGTTATGCTTTCGCATAAAACAACATGTAAAATTGAGGTAAATTTAAATTCCCGTTTAATTTACTTGTGCATTTCATTGCATTAATTGCTGAACAGAAGTGGATTTTTCTATGGATTAGACGCCATAAAGATACTGTCGGTTAGAGTTTGAGAAATTATGACTTACTCATGGAATATGCCATTTGTATTTCCATAATCTCGTGGTTGTTAGCACAGCCAATTATTTCGTTCAGTATAGCAGGATTCGGTTTTGACTTGCGCAGCGCCACAAAAAGGTCTCTGGCTAACAACTCTATAGGATTTAACAGAAGTCCTTCCACTAGCATGTAGTAGTCCCCGGACAGCTCGGATTTCAGTTCTTCATCCAATGGCTGAAAAAAAATTACAAAATTAGAAAAATCAAATGCTCAATATTTAAAAATTGCGGAGATTTCGTTGAATTCTGTTCTTTTTCTACGCAAATCAGCCGACAACGATGTTTAAAAGCGTGAAACTCAAACCCGAGAGTAGCGAATTTTTCGCTTAATACTCAGCAATCTGACAGTTAATGCAAAAATTTACAAATTCAAATGGTCACTCGCATTTAATTAAACAGTTCAAATAGACATTCCAAAGGTAACAAAATTAGCTTACGAAATTTTGTTCACTTCTAATAAAATTAAATGATTTATTCTGAAATATTAACTTAATTTTATTAGATTCTACGTCTTGCTTTGTAGATTGTAATTGTCATGTGTGTAATATTTTTTACGTACCGAGAATCAATTCAGTACCAATAGGACCAGTAGGTTGAACCAATGTCGGCATGAACGAAAGATATAATCTTATGTGCGCATGTTTTTTTGTGCTTACC
>JAQBSW010005966.1:0-52655 GCA_029291075.1 Eudiplozoon nipponicum
GGGGCTTAGACAAACGCCTCCACTAAAGATGTCTTTTAAATTTTTACCTACTGAACTAGAAAAAGTCTACATTCCTGCTGATATTTTTAATTTTGTTTATGATATTACTTTCTTATGGTTGGATAAAAGACACAAATAATTGTAATCAGCAACATAACTTCTTGAGATTTTTATCTCCAAGTTTTGTATTATTAAAATTAATATGATATACATTTTATCATCATGTTAGTCAACAATATATACAACCGATTGCTAGTAATGGTTCTCATTTTTTTGCATAATGTTACACTCGACTTATACCTTAATTTTTCCTATTTTTGATGACGAAACTAGTACTCTTTACAGGCGAACTTTCTGATGATGATTTATTGTACAATACAACTAGTGAGATTTACATATCTACATGAGACTTATCGCACATATTTATGCGATGTGATATATTTTTATATTATACATTTTTCAATATTATTATTTGATGAAAAATGTAGGGTTTGAATCCAAAAAAGATATTCTATTCCCATAATTTATTTGGTTAAAAATATGGGACAATAGATTATTAAAATCTCCTATAAGAATGTGCATTCAAGCAATGATGTAGCAAATTTCATACCTAAAATTTGTAAATGCGACTTAAAAGCTAACTCATTACATATACTGACCTGTAAAGCTACCAAAATAACGCATTTCAAACTACTGAGCCTATAGATGGTACCTAAAAAAATGGTTTTCGAGATAAGTAAAATGTAATCATAATTGAGTTCTACAATTTAATAAGAACACCTACTTCTCTCTGTAATTACCGATGTATTTGAAATCGCTTCTCACTGGGGACAGAGGTGTATATGAGTCAGATAAGAAAGCATGAAACAGAGAGAAGATTGGAATTGTCCATAATCAAATTTCTCGCGATATAAAGAAAGTTGTAAGCAAATTGTTTCCTTATTTATATTTATACAGAAATTGTACAAAAAATTAGAGTAACAAGCAATTGGCACTTGAATATTTTTTTTATATATCTAAATTTTTTATTAGGAAGTATCTTTATAGGGCTTTAAAAATATTTGGCGCTCTGTTTTCGGCAATTTTTTGTAAAAGAATGTTTTACAAATGAAGATCTTTCACCCCGTATTCAAACATAGACAATTAAATTAAATTAACTATAGACCCATTTGTTATAAACTTTCTTCAGTTTATTTGATCTTTAACTCTAAGCACTTTTTGTTTATTAGATCACAGCTACGTAATTTTATCACAATTTTTGGAATTTCTCTGCTTAAAAACCGTTATTTTGCTGGATTTCTTATTCTATTTAGTGTTTGCTTTATTTACTGTTCCCTTGTTGCCAGTCTTCTTGCATTTACATAATTTTATTTACAAATCCTCTATGTTTTACTATCTAAGAATTTGTTTGTTTGTGATCTCCTTGTATCGTTTACACAATACTTTTGTTAGTGCTAGTTCTGTTCACAGCTTGCTATATTTGTATCTCTGGTTAGATGGGGCCATTAATTTGTCAGATATTTTTTATTTGTTTGCTTGTATCCTATATATTGAACCTATTTTAAGTTATTAATATTCATACGAATTGCTAAAGTATCGATCACTTATGTAAAGATCTTTTATGTAAGCGATACAGAATTTTAGGTCTACCAGCTTTTCAGAGGCTGTATTGTGTATGTGTTTGCATAATAATTTGGTAAAAATTTACGCATTCAAGCTAACAATATAGATATGTACATGAACATAAATAATTTAAAAGTAACTTCTTATACTCCGCGTCAGACTATGTTCTGAACATGCGTTGTTGTGAAAGAACAAGCACAGATTTCGAATGATAATTTGACAATCGCTCGAAATATCAATGAAGAAATGGCAAAAATTTTAGGCTGAGAATGTAAAAATTTTCTGTCACAAGAGGAAAAGTCTTAAAATAGAAGCGTTGCATTAGATAACACAATTTCGAAGATGAATAATAATAAAATAATAATAAAAAAATAATAATGATGATGATAATAATAATAATATTAATAATAATAATAATAAAAACATTGAGAGAGTGTGATATAAGAGAAACAACCAATCAATGTTCTGCGCCACGTCCAGTTCATGCTCAATGCCTGAACATGTTTGCTCCGCTTGCATAAATCAGGTTGAGTTTGGTTGTCCATAATGATTTGTATGTGGCTAGCTTCCTTTTGCTGTTTAATTTAGTAATTATTTTGATATTACGACTTTGTTTCCAAATGTTACAATTGATGAAACCATTGGCATTATAATCAACGCGGTAGAAAGCGCCATGTTTCCATCGCCGGTACAGGGTCACACATTACACAAACTTATCTTACTATCAATGACAGATATATGGTTTCGTTTTAATGGAAGCATCCTCATTAAAGAGTGACATAAGTAAATGTCCTCAATATATACGGTTCCGGATGATATTTTCCCTGTCCTTAAGAAAAAAAGCACAGAAGAATATCGGTTTTACGTCAGAGCACGAGAAAGATGACCGTCTGTCTTTCTTAGATGTATTATTAACGAAAGAAACTTATGGCAAATTAAGTAGAACAAGTTATCATAAACCAACCTTTTTTGCACAATATTTGCAATACAGCAGTTTTTTGCCTTTCAATATAAATTATCAACAGTTCGTTGCTGCTTTTAAAGAATTGACTAGTTGGTCTGTCAAGATTCAAAAAAAAAATATAAAAAAGCAAAAAACGAGTTAACTGGCAAAAATTTTGGGGTTAGAATATAAAAATCTTCTGTCACAAGAGGAAAAATATTAAAATGGAAGCGTTGCAATAGATAACACAATTTAGAAGAATAATAACAAAATACTACTATTACTACTACTACTACTGCTACTGCTACTACTACTACTACTACTACTACTACTACTACTACTACTACTACTACTACTACTGATACTACTACTACTACTGATACTACTACTACTACTACTACTACTACTACTACTACTACTACTACTAATAATAATAATAATAATAATAATAATAATAATAATAATAATAATAATAATAATAATAATAATAATAAAAGCAACCAATCAATGTCCTGCATCAAGTCTAGTGTAAGCTCAATGTCTGAATATGCTTATTCCGCTTGCATAAATCCAGCTGCAGTTTGGTTATCCATAAGGATTTGTATGTGGCTAGCTCTCTTTTGGTGTTGCACTTAGTAATTATTTTGATGTTACGATTTTTTTCCAAATGTTCCAATTGATGAAATCATTGGCATTAAAAACAAAGCGATAGAACGCGATATATTATCATCGCTGGTGCCAGGTCATATATTACACAATCTTATTGTACTAATGGAAGCATCTATAAACAGGCTGCTGAGATTTTTCTAGAGCATCTAGAGAACACATCATTAAAGAGTGACATAAATAAATGTGCTCAATATATACGGCAAGTGGGTGATATTTCTCCTTCCTAAAAACAGGTTGCAATCAAGGTTTCAAAAAAGCACAGGAGAATAACGGTTTCACGTCAGAGCACAAGAAAGATGACTGTCTGCCTTTCCTAGATGTATTATTAAAGAAAGAAACTATTTTGTTTGAATACAGATATGCAATTGCACAACACATCTTTGAAATATCACACGTATGTTCTCCAGTCATAACATTTAAAATAATTACTAAATGCAACAATAAAAGGGGGCTAACCACATACAAAGCCTTATGGATAAACAAATTGCAGCTGGATTTATGCAAACAGAAGAAGCATGCTCAGGCTTTGAGCTTAAACTGGTGGTGACGCACGAAATTGTTTGGTTTCCCCTTTTTTCAAACTCTCACCAAGTTTAAACATTTCTATCTTGTTTTGCCTTTCTATTTATATATAAAGAGATGTTCATTTGTAAATACTTGATAAGATAATAAGAAAGAAGCATTTCTTAGATGTGATAAAATTTCTCTCGATTTTTGCACATGTAAGGAGTAATATGGATAACTATATTCGTGAAAATGTCTGTTACTTAACACGATATATTTTTTTAATCAGAAAGTACAAATTTAATTCCAAAATGGATAATGGCCACATATTTCGAGAGTAATAAACATAACTTTGCAATCTGGAATTTAAATATTGGCAGATAAAACAACAGAAAATAATAATTGCTAATAATTTTGTCGTGGTGGCTGGGTGCTGATTCGTCCCTATCATTCGAATCACATCATAGAAAACCCACTCAGTGTTTAGCCACAATAAGCAAAATAGCAATATTAAAAGAGGACAAAACGTATATTTTAAACATAATATAGAAATATAGTATAAGTGTTTTGAAATAAATAATGCAATTAATGCTAACAAGATAATTTGTGAACCATTCCAGGATAATGTTATAATCATAATACGAGAGCGAATTTGTATAGCATACACGGTCGATTTCAGGCCAAAATCTTTTTAAGATCAACTTAGCAGGAGGCATATTTCTAAATGCAGTTGGTAAACAATTGTATATTTACATATATAATTAATAAGAAAACAATTTTCTTACAACTTTCTCCCTAACAAAATAAATGTGTTTTTAGAGAATTCCAAACATCTCTCTGTTTCACGCTTCTTTATCCGACTCATATACATCTCTGTCACTGGGGTTCGATCTCCAGTAAACAGAGTTCCGTTTAGCTTCGATGAAGAATGAGAGTGCTAAAAACGCTTCAATGCATTTAAAATTATAATGGAAATAATTCGGAATGTGTTCACCTAAGGCCAACTACACAAATTTACTGATGACATTAAAACCATCTTCCCAATGGACATAAAACATGTTGCTTTCTCAATTATTTATATACAATTAGGTATTAATGACCTGAGTACGTACTTATTATCACTAGGATTTAAAATTAATATTCAAAGTCACAATCGATAAATATTTGTAGGAGGGCAGAATTTTCATTATATTTATATTTCTGGTGCTGTAATTAATGATAAAATTGAAATCGCTTAACACTGGGGACAGAAGTGTATATGAGTCCGATAAGAAGGCATGGAACAGAGAGGAGATTAGAATTGTCCACAATCACATTTCTTCCGATACCAAAAAAGTTGTAAGTAAATTGTTTTCTTATATATATATATATATATATATATATATATATATATATATATATATATATTTCTAATTAGGAAGAAAAAAACGTTAATAACAAAGTGGATAAAGGCCATTTATTTTATGAATACTAGTCATCGCCATACAATCATTCATTCATATACATTCTGGGTTTTCAATTGATTATGCTAGTGGTAACAAGTCTGGCTCGCATTTACTTCTGTTTCTCGTTTTGGCTGGTTGGTACGTCTGTATGCTTTGTGTTTGTGTGTTTGCGTGTTTCCATGTAAAGGTCATTCTCACTGTATTGCAAAGTGATGTCTGAGATCTGTTCATTTTTGTTTTGATGGCTTGAGAATTAACCATTTGTGCGCATTGTTCGCTGTTACATGTACGAGTGGTATTTTATTGTTCTGCACATGGTAATAGCGACAGTGTGGATTGCAGTGTTGAACGCTCAGATTTAAGTATGTATCAGGTGTTGCGAACCTAGTTACAAATTAGTTCAGTTGTGACCAGAAGGATAAACCAAAGGCAGCATTAACGGAGATTATCATCTCATGAACATTCGTTTCGTGCTTACTGGCGACTCATCAATAGGAGCCGGTAATACGCCCTTTAACCTGGTCAATAATTTGGGATATTAAGACGGTACAATCTCCTAGACGAATGTGTATGCCTGCAAAAGTGAAGCTAACATCATATAAAGTATACCACATTGCGACTTCAACGCTAACTCACACTATATAATATATATACCGAGTCTGTAATGGATACTAACACTATGGCGATTTTGTTAGTAAACGATACCAGCATTATTGTACCGAAAAGGTACATGGTACTAACACTATGGTTTAAGGAGTCGGAACATGGTACCAACATGATGGATATCAATGTATGCTATAGTTCACCAAAATTGAGATTTACAACAATTTTTGAACACCTGTTACTACAGTAAATCCATACACTCTTGTCTTGATCGATATCAGTTATCACATTTCGCGGTAAGCATGACATCATTCAATTCAATATATAACAGTTAAATACTGTTTATTGCGGAGAACTAATATATTTATACATATATATGTATATATATATATATATATATACCTATATATATGCAATGTTGCTAGTTTAGTTCAGTTGTGACCAGAAGGATAAACCAAAGGCAGCATGAACGGAAAGTATAATCTTATGCACATTCGTTTCGTGCTTACTGGCGACTCATCAGTAGGAGCCGGTATTACGCCCTTTAATCACTATATATTTTGGTCAAGAACATGGGATAATAGGACGGCACAATCTCGCAACAACTAATACTTACTAGCATATAAATTAGTTCTCCGCAACAAACAGTATTTAACCGTTATATATTGAATTGAATGATGTCATTCTTACCGCCTAATGTGATAACTGATAGCGATCAAGACCAGAGTTTATGGATTAACTGGAGTGACATGTGTTCAGAAATTGTTGTAATTCTCAATTTAGGTGAACTATAGCATCAATTGATATTAATCATGTTCGTACAATGTTCCGACTCGGAAACTATAGTGTTAGTACTATGTACATTTTCGGTACAATACTATTGGTATCGATTACTAACACAAAAGCCATAGTGTTAATATCCTTTACAGACTCGATATATATATTATATAGTGTGAGTTAGCGTTGAAGTTGCAATGTCGTAGCTTCACTATTGCAGGTTTATAAATTCGTCTAGGAGATTGTTCCTTCCTATTATGCCACATTCTTGACCAAAATATATAGTGATTAGAAGAGCGTAATACCAGCTCCTACTTATGGGTCGTAAGTAAGCATGAAACGAATGTGCATGAGATTATACTTTCCGTTCATACTGCCTTTGGTTTATCCTTCTGGTCACAACTGAACTAATTTGTTACTAGGTTTGAAACACCTAATACATACTTGCATGTATATTAGTTTTCCGCAGGAAAAAATATTAAACGCTCATATTGTTTGGAAACTTCTGTTACCGTATGCGCCTCTGTTATTTCCTCTTTAGTTTGTTGCCCATCCGATTAAATGTTTTTTGATTCTATTTGGTAGCCTGTTTGGTCTTGCCTGGATGCTAGTAAATTGTTGTTGAATTTTTTTATTCGTGGCCAGTCGATTAGAATATCATGTTGATGAAAGTTTTGAATATTTAGGACAGGTGCTTGTTGTTTTATATAAAAGGCTTCATAAATAAATAATAATTTTTCTGATATTGCTTTATGTAGAATTGTGAAATTGGTCGAATTGACTGGGTGCCCCGTTGCCAATATATGATCGGAAATAGCTGATTTTCCTGACTGTGTCAAGCCTTTGTTAATCAGGAAATTCAGCTATTTCCGATCGCGTATTGGCAATGATCTAGTCAATCTGACCAATTTCACAATTGTACATAAAGATATCAGAAAATTATTATTATTATTATTAATAATAATACACACACATAATAATAATAATAATAATAATAATAATAATAATAATAATAATAATAATAATAATAATAATAATAATAACAACACACACACAATACAATAATAATAATACACAATAATAATAATAATACACAATAATAATAATAATAATAATAATAATAATAATAATAATAATAATAATAAGTATCTGTGTAGGCTTTTAAAAATATTTCGCGCTCTGTTTTCGTCAATATTTTAAAAGGAATGTTTTATAAATGAAGATCTTTCACCCTGTGGACAATACATATAATGAAATCTGTCGCCATTCATTAAATCAGGTTTGCTTACTTAAAGTAGTAGTAGTAGTCTTGCATAAATTGTACATAAGGGGAAGATCGGCTGCAGCCACGAAAATTAACGTGTTTGCAGCTTCCCCCATATATTTTTTACATTGTACATATATACAATTATTGATTGCGCTGGTGTTGGTAAAAACCCGTTAAATGAGATGTAAGAGCTAGAACAATACACGAATCCTATTGTATTCAACTTGTCGCAAATCTTGTTTACATTTTTTTCGATGTTAATGGCGTAAACAAATAAATCTGTTTGCAACAGACCGTCTTACATCTTATAAACTAATATTTAGATTGCAATTTGTTTACAATATTAAATCTGAAAATAAAGATTTTCTAATTGCAACAGGCAGATTGAATGTGGGACGATCTGTTGAAGCATAATTATTTGTTTACGCCATTTCCATTGTAAACAAACTCCATTCAATTAATTTGTTTATAGACTGTTCGAAATATTTCATTTAATGTAAACTCAAGAACGCGAAAGACATCTTGCCAGTTATCCCATACAAAATATTGTACTGATCTGAAGAAAATGTCGAGCTTATCTGGTTCCGCCTGGCCAAAAAGAAATAGAACACATTGCATAGAAAAGCCGGAATTTTCCTATATCTCTATTATTTGCTTGGCCATTGCTAAATCAGGCAAACAGGAAATTTCTCTTGCTGAAATTTGTCAATTTATGAAAGAGAACTTTCCATATTACAAGAACTCTAAAGCGAATTGGCAGGTAATTTATATTAAAATTAATTATATTTTTGCATTTTACATTTAAAAAATTTAAAAATTCTATGGCTATATTATAAAACAGGTCGTTTGTTCTATGACAAGATTTCGAATCCATCATAACATCTTTCATATTATGTAGACATTTTTTTGAATGGTAAGGATAAAGTGTTGAATTGAAACCATAACACAAGAAAAAACAGGAACGGGGAAATTTCTAAGCTTCGAAGCGCGCGTAGACACACACACAAACAATCACCGAATCATAATGCACACAGTTGAAGAAATGTATTGTTTATGTAGATGAACATTAAGCATTTAATTTTATTAGGTTGCGAACTTGATTTGCACACCTGGCCCATTATATAAATAACATCGTCAATGGAAAAAAATTCTCTCTTTCTCTCTCTCACACACACAGACATATATATATATATATATATAATTGGGACAGTGTTTACGCCAATAGAGCAACATTGATTTAAGAACTGTTATCACTGCCCGTGTCACCAAATTTTGTTAAGATTTTTCTGATAATGCGTACCTTTTAAAATGTATATTGACACATAAGGTCATCTGGTCAGATACAATTGAATTGAATTTTCGTCGTTCACTGCGTTTTATGTTTGCTTCAAGTATAATTTTGAGGTTACCCGTTTAAAAATAAATTTATATGGTGCATCGTAAGTTCTTCACATTGAAATACTTTAGAAAAGATTTCTTTGATTCTGTATGATAAATTGCGTACAAAATTCAATTTTGCGAATTTCTGATATCGCTGTGGAAGTGGATATATTGCCAAGAAAATGTCTGCTTCCGACATATATCCCTCTAAGACTGCCATCTTTCTGTCTCCATAGCCATACTTAAAGAAAAGTCAATGTGTTGGACTGAGGGCTTTCGTACTCGCAAGTATATTGAATGTTTACATATTTAAGCATCGCATATGTTTCAACATCTTTTTTGATTGTGACAGAGTCCTCTCTATACTTCAGATATATGGCATTATTTGGTAGCCCGGATGTATCCAGATAGACCATGAATGCATGCGCTAGGTGACATCCTAACGAACTTCCCACCTTCACTTCATCGACTTGTGTAATGTATTGATCACAGAAGTTGAAATGAACATATCTGGTCCACATACTGATTTCGAAATAAGGACGCAAACGGTCTACTGGAAGAATTGTCTGTTCTACACTAAAGGTTACTTATTCTATACCGACAAATGTACTTTATGAATAAGATTCATTGATCGGTCAAGTTTAAACTCTGACATCCATGAATTTATGCGTGTATATGCATACACATACTTAGAAATATAAGCAAATGTAGTTTTTGCACGTAGATTTTTGCATTATTTAATGGATATTTTGTTTTTTTCATTTTTGACTGCTGAAGAACTCAATAAGACACACGTTGTCCTTAAACAGGCATTTTGAGAATGTTCCACATAAGAAGGGTGAACGCAGGAAAGGTGGATATTGGCGTGTACGCGCAAGTGATTCCGATTGGATGCAATCACATTTAGCAAAGTTTCAAACCTCCAGCAATACACCATTTGTCGCACCTAAAATTACTTCTTTACCTGAACAACGCGAAGCACAGAAACAACAAGAAATTGAAATGAAAAACCAGAGAGATGAGCAACAGCAGCAAATTGATCATATAATACAAGACCAAAAAGAACAAAAACAGAACCAATATCAAAATCAAGAACATAAACAGAACCAGATAATATCAAATCAGGAAGGTAGTCAATATGTAGATCTTGAGCACATTGAACCAGAAACAACATTCGCGCCTTCTGGGGAGGTAAATAGTTTTCCATGTTGCATTTTGATTTGAAATTCAATTTGCTGTAAAATATTTTGTACGGAAAATCAGTGATGAATTTATGTATATAAATACTATCATTGCGCTGCCAACTATAAAGACTGCCATTGAAGATTTTTCTTCAATAATCTTTCTTAGTACGCCTTTTAAGCAACTTGTTTGCAAGGCTACTGTGGTACTAACGGGGAACGCCCGGGAACAGAGAAATATAAGGTCAGCTAACTGTTGTTGTTGATAACAGTCAGTTAAGGTAAACCCATTGCGTTTGTTGGTGCACTGACTCAGTATACAAATTAATTATCCTACACAATGATTATAAAATTTTCTATCTAAATCTCCGATAGCTAAGTTTGTCACCTGGCTTTCATCTTGTTACGGTGCAATATACTTATATGGATCAGTAATAGATTTCTTTCTCGCAATTATACACATTGTACCTAAAGCTGCATTGGTAAATGTGCGAGATTTTTTATTAATAGGCCCAATTTATTCATCCGCATTTACTTTATAAGAAATCAAGTATATGATAATATGCATTTTGCCTAAACAATTTCACATAATATTAAAGACAACATAACTTTTCGCTCATACGGCCTAAGTTTAGTTAAATTTGCTTAATCAACTACAGCTCGGCATATAGACTAAAAAGTTTAGAATTATTCCAAAGGTATACTTCCGTTGTCTACTAATGCAGAATATACCATTTGTCCTTTATGATGTGATCAGTGTAATGCCTTTTATTCGAAAGTGCAGGTAATCTCTTACAAATTAATTTATTTTGCATTTGAAGGCCAAGGGACGTCTTTGATGCCTTAACAACTAATCAAAAGCTTAAAGCAGCTTAAACTGCAGTGTCCTATTTCGCCATTGTTTACGGCAAAGAATAGCTGCATATTTTGTTAATATCCTTTATCGAATTTCTAAATTTAATGAGGTAGTATAAACAAGGTACCTACTTTTCAATAGGTTTACGTTTAGATTTCGGTGCATTATGTTTGAAAGGAGATAAATATTTCTTACTATATGCTTTGTCCTGTTAGATTTATTGGTATTCGAATTTTGAATATTAAATGTACGAGGTGTCACGTAATGCTATAAATGTTCGCAGTAAATATATTTTTCTCCACTCGATCTAATTAAATGTGATAATTATTTCTATACTAGAATCCCTGCCCGCATTTCTACTTTGTATAATTCTGTTTTAAGTTCATGTTATTCAATAGAAAATTATTCGTATTTTGTTAAATCACGAAATAATCAAAAAATATCATGCATTTTATAATTTATGAATACATTTTTATTACTGTGTTTTAGATGTATGTACCTTATGCGTCTTACAATTTCCCTCGTGAGAACGAATTTATGGTTCGGATGAGATCTGATAATACTTTCGATCGGATTGACCATTCACAACTCAATTTTCACAAACAAATAAAGCAAGCACAATTATCTGAGCTTTATGTTGTTTTTGACTGGTTAAATAACGATAGTGTGCCTACTGCAGCTGATCTTGTGGCAGGTAACCAAAAAGAGGAACAAAAAAGTTATTATTTATTGGGCCCGCCAGTTGTTGAAACATCTCTCAATGACAACGAATACCGGACACTTGGTCAAGACATGTACGGGCAGGTTGCTAGTAACGACTCCTTTTCCATTCAGGAATCGGTATCTTCCTATCGTCATTCAGATAGTAATGCGTTCTTATATGTACCAGCGGTCACTGATGGACAAAATAACAACAATGCATCTTCTACCTACTTTAGCCAGTACTGGCTTTTAGTTTAATCTTTATTGAACAATGTCTTTTTGCAAGAATGTAATTTCTAACGTTTTTGCAGCAGTCATGTCAAGAGACAAAGCAAGAATTTTCAGGAAATTAGAAAATGAAATATAATCTTTTATTCTTTTTCGTAAAATGTAACTTTGTCAAGGTAGAACGGTTGTTGTCATCAACTTCGAATGAATATTGTTAAACCGTTCATTTATTACCGTACATTATATTTGTATGTATATATATTGAAATATATAATCTTATTGGTATTTATATAAAAATTGCAATCTTACAGTTAAATACTGTTTGTTGCGAAGAACTTATATATATGCAAGTATGTATTAGGTGTTGCTAACCTAGTAACAAATTAGTTCAGTTGTGACCAGAAGAATAAACCAAAGGCAGCATGAACGGAAAGTATAATCTCATGCACATTCGTTTCGTGCTTACTGGCTTCTCATCAGTAGGAGCCGGTATTACGCCATTCTGGTCACAACTGAACTAATTTGTTAATAGATTTGCAACACCTAATACATACTTGCATATATATTAGTTCTTTGCAAAAAACAATATTTAACTGTACTATATTGAATTGAATGATGTCATGCTTACCGCGAAATGTTCAGAAATTGTTGTAATTCTTAATTTCGGTTAACTTCAGCATAAATTGATATCCATCAGGTTGGTATCATGTACCGACTCGGAAACCATAGTGTTAGTACCATGTACCTTTTGCGTAAAATAATGTTGGTATCAGTTACTAACACAATAGCCATAGTGTTAGTATCCTTTTCAAACTCGGTATATATATTATATAGTGTGAGTTAGCGTTGAAGTCGCATTGTCGTAGACTTTATATGATGTTAGCTTCACTTTTGCAGGTTTACACATTCGTCTAGGAGATTGTACAGTCCTACTATTCCACATTCTTCGACCAAATTGCAATCTTATTTGTTTGTTGGTTTTTTGTCTTTGTATTAGTAGACGATAATAACATAAAGTACACGGCATGCATGACAAAAATTCTATGACGCTTTATAGTTTTATAATAAAAGTTTTATAATAAAGTTTTGACATTCCTCTATCAAATATATAGTTGGTATAGGGCGTAGTACATGCTCTCATTGAATTGTCGCCATTAAACTCGAAACGCATGTGTACATGGGATTATACTTCTTGCATCAACAAATTTTACATGATTTGGAAATTGATTTTTTAATTGCAATTCTGCCACAATCGTAACTTAGACAATCACAGATGTTCATAGAAGATCGAATCGTATTAGTACATGTGACTAACCGCCGCTTTGTTAGGCTGATCGACGAATCATTAAATAAAATAGGATTTGTGCTTACTCAAGCTTGTTGATTGAGTTACTAGAAAGTTAGGCAGAGTGTTTATATCATGCTCACTAAATATATATAAGTAATTGTTATGTCCACACACATACACCGTGAATGTCTCATTGCATAACTTACAAACTACTACCACAGGGCGATACAACAGAACAATACACTGATGTTTTACCGCCCTATAACCATGAAATTCAAAACTATTCATGGGCCGTGAAAGAAAATTTGCCCGCACATTCCTGATGAATTTATTCTTCCTTAATCATTAATATCAGATTTAATTGTGTGATTACCTGGGGATTTTCTAACAGACGCTCAAATTTCTCTCGATTGGGTCTCTTATTCAGTAGTTTGGTAAGGCAGTACATAATCATTTAGGTCATTGATGCATGTTTAGACAAAATAACCGTATTATTTAATCACTTTTCATTTAAAAAAACATTATACATATAAATATTAACAATAAAAAAATATATGAAATACTAATTTTCTATGGAAATTTTACAATTGAAAAGATAAGGAGTAAAATCAAAATTAGAATTATTTATCTTCGTCTACAGGTTTAATAACCGTCACAAATACTCTTGAATATATTTAGAATTTACATACTTATATAGCTGGATGGCTATTGTTGTAAAATGAAAATTCAATATTTTTGAAGATATTCTAATAATAATAAATTTATAAATCTATTTAGCCTTTTAGCGTTATGATCTTTATTAGTACAAAATAAATTCAAATTTTTCAAAGAGCCATATAACTAGTTCTAAATATTACTAAAAAAATCACTATTTATTGATGTTTTGGAGTAATAGGTACTCAGAATTCGTTTTAAATCTTAATTGAGATGAAACTTTGTCCATCATAGAAATGTTTGTGTGGTGGCAAAATGGATATGCTCGATATTAGGAAACCATCGTCTCGGTAGCTTATAAAATCTTAAAATTTAGGAATTATTTGTGCTGGTATCCATTGCAGGCTTGCTTTATATATAATATATAGTGAGGTGGCTTTGTAGACGCATTGCCGTAGATCTGGGTTGAAGTAAACTCTATTACTGTTTACATATACTTTAATAAACGAGATTATATTTTCCAATTTGTCTACGTTCCTCACTCAAATATATGGTTGGTATAGGGCGTAATACACGCTCCCATTAGACAGTCGCCATTAAGCAGGAGACGCATGTGTACATGAGATTGTACCTCTTGCGACAAACAAAGTTTACTTGATGTGGAAATTTATTTTTTTAATTGTATTTTAGCCACAATCGTAACTTAGACAATCACATATGTTGATAGAATTTCGAAACGTATTAGTACATGTGACTAACAGCCGTTCTTTTATGCTGATCGACGAATTATTGAATAAAATAGGATTGGTATTTACTCAGCCATGCAAATCTGTCTGAATCACTGGAGTGCTAACAATGTAAGATTTCCAATTACACAACCACTACTTGTCCGATTCTTGGAAGTGAAACATTAGTCAACTTTGCCATGTAATTGGCTGTGCATGAAAATGATGATGATGATGATGATGATGATGATGATGATGATGGTGATGATGATGATAATGATGATGATGATGATGATGGTGAATATTTTTTACCGTTCTGATTACAATTCAATTAGGATGGTGTTTCGACATGGTAAAAGTAACAATTTCATTTCATTCAACCTAGCAAAACCACTGTTAGTAAATTACACTGTTGAATTACGATCTTCATTTTATATCTCCAAAGCTCGGTTATTCACTGTCGATTGCGGATCATCGATATTGGACAACTCACGACTCCGAAATTAATTCTCTTTGACGTTAATAATTGTAATGCACTTTGAACTATAGGTATATTTGTAATTCGATTGCACAATCAAAGATTGATCGAGTAGAGACAACAATAATAAATAGGACTAAAGACAGTTCCACTAATCGCATACCATTGCAAAAATCAGGATATAAAACTTATTAATGCGTTTGAAAATTTCTGATACCTCATCTTAACACAGAAGGAATGGTTTTTCTGTATATAATTTTTAATGCGTTTAAAATATCCTGGGTGTTTAAAAAGGATTGGTAACAAGTTTATGATGATTGAAATATTGGATTTGCATTTGCTATACTGTCACAATAATAAAGATTGTATTTAGTACAATGTCATTTATTTTTATTCAGTTACGCAATATTTATGTCTGCCACTGGTTTGCAGATTGATATAAACCTAGTTTGCCAAATTTATGCTAAAACTATTCCAACATTGACTAGTTAAGCAAAAGCACATTGCATTTAGTTTAGCATTCTGACGCGTTTCGACTGCTTTTAGTTATCTTGGAAGATTTATATTTGGAATCAACCATCATGTGTGTCAAATATTCTAGAATATAAAATGGGTCATTATCTTCCGTCCGGTTCTCATAAAATGTGCTTATTGAATTAATAGATACATGATTACCATTAGTTCGTGATTAAAACTTTAATGCTACAATTGCTACAAGTGTGCACATTAATAAGTTTCGTGATTCTTTTTGTTGAAGTGATGAAAAGAATTATTTTACTTAATTTTTCATACTTTAAATGAACACTAATCCCTTTTTAATCAGTGGCAAGGAATAACAATTCGACCGTCATTCAAATGTGCCGACTTCTTCAAACTTCTATGGTGATTATCGGAAAAGGCCGAAATGTGAATAACGAGGGTTAAATCGCATTGCAATTGTAAAATGTTTCGCAAATCCAAATGCGTTTCTAACACCAATTAGTTCTACACAAATCGTTATTCAGTCGATAAGTTGGCTGCACAATTTCTATGTATTTAAGATCATAATTTTTAAAGTAAATTTTGCCATATTTACATGTAATTCAAAAAATAAATAATGGTTTAGCGGGCACTTACAATTATTTCGAATCCCAGTTTATTTATTCTGTTGAACGAAACTGGCCATAATAGGTCGAAACGCGTCACTATGTGTATTCGATTGGATCAACAGATACATAATTACAATTCTTTCGTGATTAAAACTTTAATGCTGCAAGTGCCACATTTATGCTCGTTAAAGTAAATTTTGCAACATTGACGTGTTATTCAATTATTAATAGGTCGAAACGCGTCAGTACGTGTGATCGGTGATATACTATTTGTTTTGCCACTGGATAAATGAAATAGAATGAGTTATAATATTAAGGACGCAAATTGGATTAAATGACATAAATCATAACATTGATTTTCCTTTGTATGTCATCAACTTTTTTTACGTTTTGAAATGAACTTTCAAAACAGTTTAGAGTTGATCCTATAGAAAAACCACTATCCGTTAATAGGTCCTATGAATTTCGTGAAATAGACTCCGGTCGTAAAATTATCAAATATTTTTTCCTATAGTACATGGACGACAGGAGTCGCATAGAATTTATCACGAGAACTTCTCAAATCATTTTTATGTTGACGTGACATCAGTTTGCAAGCGAAAATTGTTATCATTGGACAAATGTAATGCACATAAGTCAGGCTGAAATAAAGTTTTATAAAAATTTTGAAAAGATTGCGAAAAATAATATGTGAAATAATATTATACGTATCAAGGTTGTGTAAACGCCCCAGCTTCAAGTAAATGTGGTACGACGTTACAAATTCAGTTTTGCTGCCAGACTGGCTGAGTTAGTACTGTTGGGGGCCTTTAACAGGGCCAGTATTGCGGTCTCCGGAAAATGCTTAGAAGATCAGTTAATGTAACAGTGTCCAGAAGTACTCCTAGATACTTGAGACCAGCTCTGCTTGACTTCGGTTGTGGTTCCGTCTGTTGTGGCGTTGAAATCCCGCTGAGTAATCTCGTTGAAGTTCTGCAGAAACTGGCTCATCTCTCTAGTTTTACAGCAACAAGATTAGCGTGACTAAAATTGCCAATGTGTGTGAAGCAAGTTCAAAAATTAGCGTAGGTGACAACAGGAGGCAACACGTCGGAGTAACGCACAGCAGAAGGCAAACGCGAAAACTGATTTGCATGGTAAATTCACCGTGCTTAAATAAACTTGATTGGCTGCTCACACACTATTGCTTAACGGCAAATTCCGCTTTTTTCTCATTGGTGCGTAAATAGAATTGAATTTAATTTACGCAATATGTCAGCGAATTAATTTGTGTCGTTACATCTCTTTCCGTTTTAAAAAAAATAAATAAAATATTCCTCTCGGCGAGGCTAGATGAGAAATGCAGGGCAGAGTTCGAACTATGTTAAGCAAGTTGTTATTATTCTGCTTATGGATATAAAAAATAATGTACCATAAATGCTGGGCTGAAGTATGCTTGTTGGTTGATTCAACAATGATATCATGCCAAGTAACCACTTGGAAATGCTACACAAGTTGTTAGCCGTAGTGGCCGATTATACCGCGCGATGCAAAATAGAGCAGGGTAAGATTTGTGAGAGGCAGCGTGAGGATTTCGAGGTAGATCGCCACTGAAGTTACCAAGTTTAAGCTATACCTGGGCAGGCTGGATCGCCGTCAATGTGCTTGTATACGACCAAAGGATCTAGTGTGTGCTCGACGTTGTGGTCATGATATTTGTAGCTTGGTCTATGTGCAACTGATGAACTTGAGTTATGCATTGAAATTGACCTGTACCATGATATGAAGCTGATAACTACTTAGTGTTGCTACACGAGAGCGTAAGTTCTAAGTAGTTGGTCATACCAAATAGGCAGTGTCAGCTCAAGTGTGAGCCATACATTATAATGTAAAAATATATACATGAAAATCATTGGGAACACCATAATTGGATATCAATGCAGAGATAAAACCGTTAGTTACTTCGTCTGCAGAAATGGTGACTATAGGTAATTCCGCTGGCCACCGTGTAAATTTATCAATCATAGTTAGAAGTTAGCTGAAACATTGAACGTTTGTCAGATGAACTATGTCGATGTGGACAGTGGCTAGGCGAGAAGTAGTTCGGAAATGTTCCAACTTAGAACGAGTGTGTCGTGTGATCTTGTTTTTATGGCAAAACCAACATAAAGCTCAGATGATTTTGCTTGCTTTGTTTGGTTGTGAAAATTGAGTTGTGAATGGTCAATCCGATCGAAAGTATTATCAGATTTCATCCGACCCATAAATTCGTTCTCGTGAGGGAAATTGTAAAACGCATAAGGTACATACATCTAAAACATAGTAATAAAAATGTATTCATAAATTATAAAACGCATGATATTTAATGATGATTTCGTGATTTAACAAAATACAAATAAATTTCTATGTAAAACAGAATCATACATTTAATTAGATCGAGTGGAAAAAATATATTTACTGCGAACATTTATAGCATTAAGTGACACCACTTACATTTATTATTCAAAATTCAAATATCAATAAATCTAACAGAAAAAGCATATAGTAAGAAATATTTATCTCCTTTCAAACATAAACGTAAACCTATTGAAAAGTAGGTACATTGTTTATACTACTTTATTAAAAATTAGAAATTCGATAAAGGATATTAACAAAATATGCAGCTATTCTTTGCCGTAAACAATGGCGAAATACGACTCTGCAGTTTGAGCTGTTTTAAGCTTTTGATTAGTCGTTAAGGCATCAAAGATGTCCCCTAGCCTTCAAATGCAAAATGAATTAATTTGTAAGGGTTACCTTCATTTTCGAATAAAGGGCATGACACTGAGCACATCACAAAGGACAAATGGTATATTCTGCATTAGTAGACAACGGAAGTATACCTTTGGAATAATTCTAAACTTTTTAGTCTATATGCAGAGCTGTAGTTGATTAAGCAAATTTAACTAAACTTAGGCCGTAAGAGGGAAAAGTTATGTTGTCTTTAATATTATGTGAAATTGTTTAAGCAAAATGCATATCATCAGATTCGTGATTTCTTATACAGTAAATGCGGATGAATAAATTCGGCCTATGAATAAAAAACTTGCACATTTACAAAGGCAGCTTAAGGTACGATGTGTATAATTGCGAGAAAGAAATCTATTACTGATCCAGAAAAGTATATTCCTCTATGACAAGATGAAAGCCAGGTGACAAAGTTAGCTATCTGAGATTTAGATTCAAAATTTTATGATCATTGTGAAGGAGAATTAATTTGTATACTGAGTCAGTGCACCAACAAACCCAATGGGTTTTCCTTAACTGACTGTTATCGACAACAACAGTTAGTTGACCTTATACTTCTGTGTTCCCGGGCGTTCCCCGTTAGTACCATAGTAGCCTAGCGAATAAGTTGCTTAAAAGGCGTATTAAGAAAGATTATTGAATAAAAATCTTCAACGGCTGGATTATACTTAGCATATACATAAATTCATCACTGATTTTCCGTACAAAATATTTTACAGCAAATTGGATTTAAAATCAAAACGTAATAGGGAAAACTATTTACCATCCCAGAAGGTGAGAATGTTGTTTCTGGTTCAATGTGCACCAGATGAGCATATTGATAACGTTCTTCGTTTGTTATTATCTGTTTCTTTTGATGTTTTTGATTTTGATACTGGTTCTGTTTTTGTTCTTTTTGGTCTTGTATTATATGATCATTTTGTTGCTGTTGCTCATCTCTTTGGTTTTTCATTCCAATTTCTTGTTGTTTCTGTGCTTCGCGTTGTTCAGGTAAAGAAGTAATTTTAGGTGCGACAAGTGGTGTATTGCTGGAGGTTAGAAACTTTGCTAAATGTGATTGCATCCAATCGGAATCACTTGCGCGTACACGCCAATATCCACCTTTCCTGTGTTCACCCTTCTTATGTGGAACATACTCAAATGCCTGTTTAAAGACAACATGTTACTTATTGAGTTCTTCAGCAGAAAAAAAATGAAATAAAAACAAAATATTTATTAAATAATGCAAAAATTAACGTGCAAAAACTATATTTGCTTATATTTCTAAGTATGTGTATGCATATACACGCATAAATTCATGGATGTCAGAGTTTAAACTTGACCGATCATTGAATCTTATTCATAAAGTACATTTGTCAGTATAAAATAAGTAATCTATAGTGTAGAACAGACAATTTTTGCGGTAGACCGTTTCAACACTTTATCCTTCACATTCAAAAAAAATGTCTTCATAATATGCAAGATGTTATGATGGATTCGAAAACCTGTCATAGAACAAACGGCCTATTGTATAAGAGTTTTACTTACATGCTTTATAATTCGTGAATAATTCCCCACATGTTGTATTTTTCAAAAAAATTGCATTCGTTTGTGTGTGTGTTTTTGTGTATGTGTGTGTGAACGTGTAGTTTTGCGCGGGAGTGTACATGCATTTGTGTGTGTGATGGGAGAATTTTCATCATATTAGGGCAACATTTTATTTCGACACACATGTTTTGCAATATACAACATATCGATGTAAGTTATTTGAAAATTTAGTTTAACAGTATTTCTCATGATGATTTATAAGCGGCTCCCTTCATATAATTCAGAAATTGATTAACAACTAAATGACTAAAGAGCGACACGGTGCCTCAAATGTTAGTACACCAGATTTCCAAGCAGACGTTCCGAAATTCAAGTCCTGGCCGTGCGTGATGAGATCCCAATAATGATAAAACTGGTCTAGAAGATGAAACTCCATTCAGAAATATACAATAAAAGTTTATACATAATGGGCCAAGTGAGTATATCAAACTCGCAACATTGAGTAAATTAGCGAAATACCTCTGTTTTCATGACGAGTCATAATAATTTTAAAAATAAACTGATTAATGAGCTGCATTTGGCAAGTTATGCAATGCTTAGTGCATATTAGCAATAGGATGTTTATTCAACGTTCTAATGAGTTAGTTTTTAAGTCGCATTTACAAATTTTAGGTATGAAATTTGCTAAAACATTGCTTGAATACACATTCGTATACGAGATTTTAGTTATCTGTTGTCCAACATTTTCAACCAAATAAATTTTGGGAATAGAATAGAATAGAATAGAATAGAATAGAATAGAATAGAATATCTTTTTTGGATTCAAACTCTACATGTTTCATCAAATAATAATATTGGAAAATGTACAATATAAAAAGATATCACATCACATAAATATGTGCAATTAGTCTCATGTAGATAAGTAAATCTCACTAGTTGTACTGTACAATATATCAAACCCTACATGTTTCATCAAATAATAATATTGGAAAATGTACAATATAAAAAGATATCACATCACATAAATATGTGCAATTAGTCTCATGTAGATAAGTAAATCTCACTAGTTGTACTGTACAATATATCAAAATCAGAAAGTTCGGCTGTAAAGAGTACTAGACTCATCATCAAAAATAGGAAAAATAAAGGTATAATTCGAGTGTAACATTATGCAAAAAATGAGAACCATGACTAGCAATTGATTGTATGCATTGTTGACTAACGTGATGATTAAATGTATAACATTTCAATTTTAATAATACAAAACTTGGAGATAAAAAACTTAATAAGTAATGTTGCTGATAACAATTATCCTTGTCTTTTATTCAACCATGAGAAAGTAATATCATAATCAAAATTAAAAATATCAGCAGGATTGTAGACTTTTTCTAGTTTAGTAGATAAAAATTTAAAAGAAATCTTTAATGGAGGCGTTTCTCTAAGCCCCTTTGGCAATTGATTGTATTTTTATTTTAAAATTTCGAAAAAGAGAATAACTTGCTCGCAAAATTCCCCACCAAAGGTAGTAATGTAATAAATACTCCTAATGACGAGTCGTGACTATCTATTGAAACAGAATTATCATAAAATTAAACGAACGTTGTTTGCACGATACTGATATAATCACCGGACCCACAATGAACATAAATTTGTCAGTATAAACTATGTACTTTATAGTGTAGAAAAATCAATTCAACCAGTATACCGGTTTCGTCCCCATTGGGAATTCATGAAATACTGCTAGGTATTCAATTGAATGATGTCTAGATTACCTCGAAATGTGATAATTGATATCGATGAAAGCCAGTGTGTTTCGATTTGCAGGAGTAACAGGTGTTCAGAAATAATTGTAATCCTCAATTTTGGTAAACTATAGCATACATTGATATCCATTGTGTTTGTACAATGTACCTTTTCAGCAAATTTTGTGTTGATTCTTTATCGAAGCAAAACGGAACTCTGTTAACTGGAGATCGAACCCCAGTGACAGAGATATATATGAGTCGGATAAAGAAGCATGAAACAGAGAGAAGTTTGGAATTTTTCGCAAACACATTTCTTCTGTTAGGGAAAATTGTTAGGAAAAATTTGTATGAAAATAGTTCTCCTATTAATGATATATGTATATATAATATTGTTTGCCAACTGTATTCAGAAATTTGCTTCCTGCTAAGTTGACTTTAAAACGATTTTGTCCTCAAATCGACTGTGTATACTATGCAAATTCGCTCTCGTATTATGATTCAAACATTATCCTGGAATGATTGAACAAATAATCTTCTTAGCATTATTTGCATTATTTATTTCAAAACATTTACATTTAGACCGGCAACAAGGGAACATAATAAATAAAACAAACACTAAATGGAATAAGATATCCAGGAAAATAATGATTTTTAAGAAGAGAAATTTCCAAAATTGTGACACAGTTACGCAGTTGTGATCTAATGGACAATAGTTCTTAGAGTTAAAGATCAAGTAAACTGAAGGAAGTTTATAACAAATTAGTCTATAATTAATTTAATTTTACTGTCCATTTTTGAACATTCGGTGCATTATTATTATGGAGTTTGCTCACCGTTTCTTCCATATTTAATTCTGCCAATACTGTATTATGTGTTGGGCCAAATTACTTTTTAACTGATGAAGCGTTAATTAAATTTCCTGAAATTTATTTAAACCTATTCCCATTTACGTTTGTAGAGGGCCATTCACTAACTATATAGCTTCATAAGTTTGCAATACGCGTAAAGACGGCTTTTACCACTTGATGCGTGTCATGATGTCAAGAGGCCTCTCAGTTATTAGTTATTTGAGTGTGTACAAGTGTGTAAATACATCCTGCTGTCTGGCTGGAAAGTGATCCAACGATCGCCATTTAAATTCTGCATAGGGAAGAGCGACAGGCATTTATAATTGAAATGCGACTGAGGGATCAACTAAATCCAGGATAACCACGCGCACAATAGAACATTTTAATAAAAAGAAACTTCAAATTTTTCGCACCAGAATTGTTGCCTTTCCACATCTCGTGGTGCAAGCATAGGTCTACATTCTGTCGAAGGTCGGAAAAACTCGTCGATTATGATTTAAACAAAGGCAGTGGTCCACCAGCTGCCACTTGGACACGGTCGCTATTTGTGCGTTCCCAGATATTGGTTTGTTCTTTTACGCTGATTCAATCAGAGTTATCTATTAGTGTATCATCCAGCCTAGAAATAATTATCCATATCTCTCCGGTTATGTTGTACATTTGCACAGCTAATGTTTTTACAACGTTTCCAAACAGACAGACGAATAAATTTTGCCAAAAACAAAGACGTTATGTTTAGTAAATTATTTGTAGGAGACTGTTCGTATATAACAAAATACAAAAAAATAATATTTCATATTAACTTCTGCGGCTCATCAATTGGAAGATTTGGAAACAAATTCTTTAAATCAAGTTTGCTAGCTTGAATTAAAAACCAATCTAATTGTATTTAACCAGTCGTCGAACAACATAACAAAACTACCGCCAGACGCAATGCAATGACGCCTTTCGACCTTCCTTGATCATCGTCAGAGTACGACGGCAAACTGACTATCTAGAATGAAACAACATTGAATATATATGGAAATAAAATTTAGATATGCGGCTCTCACATCTAGCAGTCTCGCATACGTTGAACTTGACTGGAAATGTCGGCTGCACAATTTCAATGCAGTCTTGAAAATTAACTACTTGTATCTTTCTCCACATATGCATATATAGGCAATACAATTTAACAATAATTGTTTGCGCGCGTGGTGATAACAATTCTTGAAATCAAGTTCACGAGATTCTAGTAAACTTCAATCCCATTGTATTTAACCAGTCGTCGAACAACATAACAAAACTACCGCCAGGCGCAACGCACTGACGCTTTTCAACCTTCCTTGATCATCGTCAGAGTACGACGGCCAACTGACTATCGAGGATCAAACCGCATTGAATATATTTTGAACTCAAATTTAGATATGCGGCTCTTACATCTAGCAGTCTCGCAAACAATGAACTTGATTGCAAATGTCGGCTGCACAATTTCTATGTAGTCACGAACAGTAACTGTTTGTAGCTTACGCCACATATACATATATAGGCACTACAATTAACAAAAATTGTTTGCGCGGGTGGTGGTAACAATTATTTAAATCAAGTTTACGAGTTTGAAGTAAACGCCAGGCCCATTGTATATAACCAGTCAACGAAAAACATAATAAAAAAACCGCCAGCCGCAATGCACTGACGCGTTTCGATCTTCCTTCACCATCATCAGAATACGAGGGCAAACTGACTATCGAGGATCAGAACGCATTGAGAAAATATAGAAAACAAATTTAGATTTGCGTTTGGCACATCTAGAAGTCTCGCATACATTTTACTTGGCTGGAAATGGGGGCTGCACAATTTCTTTGTAGTCACGAATATTATCATTTTGTAGCTTTCGCAACATATATATATATATATATATATATATATATATATATATATATATATATATATATAAATATAACCAATCCCATTGTATTTAACCATTCGTCAAAATACATAACAAAACTACCGCCAGCCGCAACGCAAAGACGCGTTTTGACTTTCCTAGATCATCATCAGAGTACGACGTCGAACTGACTATCGTGGATCAAACCGCATTGAATATATATGGAAAACAAATTTAGATATGCGGATCTCACTTCTAGCAGTCTCGCATATATTGAACTTGACGGGAAATATCAGCTGTTCAATTTCAATGAAGTCATGAACATTAAATGTTTGTAGCTTTCGCCACATGTCCATATATAGGAAATACAATTTAACAATAATTTTTTGCGCGGGTGGAGGTAACAATTCTTTAAATCAAGTTTGCGAGCTTCAAGCAAACGCAAAGCCCATTGTATATAACCAGTCGTCGAACAACACAACAAAACAAACGCCAGCCGCAACGCAATGACGCGTTTCGACTTTCCTTCATCATCATCATCATCAGAATACGACGGCAAACTGATTATGGAGGATCAGAAAGCATTGAAAATATATAGAAAACAAATTTGGATTTGCAGCTCTCACATCTAGCAGTCTCGCATATATTGAACTCGACGGGAAATATCAGCTGTTCAATTTCAATGAAGTCATGAACATTAAATGTTTGTAGCTTTCGCCACATGTCCATATATAGGAAATACAATTTAACAATAATTTTTTGCGCGGGTGGAGGTAACAATTCTTTAAATCAAGTTTCCAAGCTTGAAGTAAACAGCAAACCCATTCTATTTAACAAATCGTCTAACAACATAACCAAACTACCGCCAGCCGCAACACACTGACGTGTTTCGAACTTCCTTGCTGTTCATCAGAGTACGACGGCAAACTGACTATCGAGGATCAAACCCAGTTGAATATATATGGAAATCAAATTTAGATATGCGGCTCTCGCCTCCAGCAGTCTCCCATACATTGAACTTGACCGGAAATGTCGGCTGCACAATTTCTATGGAGTCACGAACATTAATTGTTTGTAGCTTTCGCCACATAAACATATATAGGCAATACAATTTAGCAGAAATTGTTTCCTTGTTTGGTGGTAACAATTATTAAAAACAAGTTTGCGAGCTTCAAGTAAACACCAACCCCATTTTATTTAACCAGTCGTCAAACAATATAAGAAAATTACCGCCAGCCGCAACGTACTGACGCGTTTCCAACTTCCTTGATCATCATTACAGTACGACCCAAACTGACTATCGAGGATCAAACGGGATTGAATAAATATGTGGAAATAAAATTTAGATATTCGGCACTCACATAAACCTGTCTCCCATACATTGCACTTGATTCGAAATGTCGGCTGCACAATTTCTGTGCAATCACGAACATTATCTGTTTGTAGATTTCGCCACACATATATATATAGCCAATACAATATAAAAAGAATTGTTTGCGCGGGTGTTAGTAACAATTCAATAAATCATGTTTGCGAGTTTCATATAAACACCAATCCTATTGTACATAACCAGTCGCGAAAAATAAAGAAAAACTACCGCCATGCGCAAGGCAATTACGCGTTTCGATCTTCCTTGATCATCATCAGAATACGACGGTAAACTGACTATCGTGGATCAAACTTCTTTGAAATTATATGGAAACCAAATTTAGATATGCGGCTCTCAGGTCTAGCAGTCTCACATTATTTAAACTTGGCTGGAAAGATCGGCTGAACAATTTCTATGAAGTCACGAACATTAATTGTTTGAAGCTTTCACCGCATATACATATATAGGCTAAACAATTTAACAAGAATTGTTTGCGCGGTTGCTGGTAACAATTTTTTAAATCAAGTTTGCGAGCTTGAAGTAAACACCAATCTCATTTCATTTAACCAGTCGTCGAACAACATAACAAAACTACCGCCAGCCGCAACGCACTGACGCGTTTCGAACTTCCTTGATCATCATTACATTACGACCCAAACTGACTATCGAGGATCAAACGGGATTGAATAAATATGTGGAAATAAAATTAAGATATATGGCTCTCACCTAAAGCAGTCTCCCATATATTGAACTTGACAGGAAATGTCGGCTGCACAATTTGTATGCAGTCACAAACATTAACTGGTTGTAGCTTTCGCCATATATACATATATAGGCAATACAATTTAAGAATAATTGTTTGCACCGATGGTGGTAACAATTCTTTAAATCAAGTGTGCGAGCTTGATGTAAACACCAATCCCATTGTATTTAATCAGTCGCGAACAAAATAGCAAAACTACCGTCAACCGCAACGCACCAACGAGTTTCGACATTCCTTTGTCAACATTAGTGCACAACGCCAAAGTGGCCACCGAGGATCAAAGCACATTGAATATATATGGAAATAAAATTTAGATATTCGGCTCTCATTTAAAGCAGTCTCCTATACATTAAACTAGACTAGAAATATCGGCTCCACAATTTCTATGCAGTCACAAACATTAAAAGTTTGTAGCTTTCGCCACATATACATATATAGGCAATACAATTTAACAATAATTGTTTGCGCGGGTGGTGGTAACAATTCTTTAAATCAAGTTTGCGAGCTTGAAGTAAACACCAATCCCATTGTATTTAGCCAGTCGTCGAACAACATAACAATTTTATCGCAGGCCGCAAGGTACTGACGTGTTTCGATCTTCCTTGATCATCATCAGAGTACGACGGCAAACTGACTACCGAGGATCAGACTTCATTGAACATATATGTGGAAATCAAATTTAGATTTGCGGTTCTCACGTCTAGCAGTCTGGCATTATTTAAACTTAAAAAATATTTGACTTCGCGGGTGGTGTTAACAATTGTTTAAATCAAGTTTGCGAGATTGAAGTAAACACCAATCCCACCACTCCAACGTTGCGACTGCAGAATGAAGATCTTGACATAGTCGACAGGTTTACATATCTTGGGATCTCTATCAATAACGTAGGCAATATGTCCGACGAAGTGAGAATGCGGATCGCGAAAGCTAGAGTAGCTTTCTCGAACCTTCGTCATTTATAAAGAAACGCGAATATTTCACTTTGCCTTAAAGGTCGTGTTTACAATGCCTCTGTACGCGCAGTCTTACTATACGTTAGTGAAACTTGGCCTCTTAGAGTTGATGATCTGAGACGCTTACAGGCATTCGATCATCGTTGTTTGAGAAGTATAGCACATGTTGGTTACCAACAACGAATAACTAACGTTGACATCCGTAGACGTATTTTTGGATCTGACAATAAGTGCTCGTCTCTAGAAAAGCAAATAAGGCTCCATCAACTTCGTTGGCTCGGTCACGTTTTGCGTATGCCCTCATTCCAATTGCCCAATAGAGCTCTGTTCTCTCATCCAGCACCAAATTGGCGTAAGAAACAAGGTGGGCAGATTTTGACATGGTAGAAACAATTAAAGTCACTTACATCCAAATTGGGTAGTATAGGACCCACTCGTCTGCCAGGATGTGGTCCTCTTGCGCATCAGAGTTCTTGGTTAGAAACCCTTAGCGATATGGCATCGAATCGAGCTCAGTGGCGATCTTGTTGCAGATGTCTAGTAGAATCATCTTCGTAACTTTCTTTTCTTAGTAGGGAAAAGTTAGCTGCGAGGTTCGGTTTGTTTATGACGTGATACGGTGAAATCCGCAAGGAAGATGTGTTGCTGATGTCGCCTTGCCTGAATGCTAACTTGGCCATAATGGTGTTGTGGAGAGGTTTAGTTTGCCTCATTTCTGTGAGTAATCCTGATAAATTTACTCATAGTAGCAAGGTTTTCCTTCTCTCTCTACCCCTCTCCCTCTCTCGTAATTCTCAATAATAATTTATCTAAATTCACTTATATACTTTTTTTTCACTTCTTATGGTTATATGGCAGTGAAACATTAGTCACTTGACTTTTGTGTGGCTGGAAATGATGATGATGATGATTGTATTTAACCAGTCGTCGAACAACATAACAAAACTACCGCCAGCTGCAACGCACTGACGCGTTTCGACCTCCCATGATCATCATCAGAGTACGACGGCAAACTGACTATCGAGGATCAAACCGCATTAAATATATATATGGAACTCAAATTTAGATATGCGGCTCTCACCTCTAGCAGTCTTGCATACATTGAACTTGACTGGAAATGTCGGCTGTGCCACATTCCTATGCAGTCACGAACATTAACTGTTTGCAGCTTTCGCCACATATACATATATAGGCAATGCAATTTAAACAATAATTGATTGCGCGGGTGGTGGTAACAATTCTTTAAATCAAGTTTGCGAGCTTGAAGTAAACACCAATCCCATTGTATTTAACCAGTCGTCGAACAAAATAACAAAACTACCGCCAGCCGCAACGCACTGACGCGTTTCGACCTTCCATGATCATCATCAGAGTACGACGCAAACTGACTATCGAGGATAAAACCGCATTGAATATATATGGAAATCAAATTTAGATATGCGGCTCTCACCTCTAGCAGTCTCGCATACATCGAACTTGACTGGAAATGTCGGCTGCACAATTTCTATGCAGTCACGAACATTAACTGTTTTCAGCTTTCGCCACATATACATATATAGGCAATACAATTTAAACAATAATTGATTGCGCGGGTGGTGGTAACAATTCTTTAAATCAAGTTTGCGTGCTTGAACTAAACACCAATCCCATTGTATTTAACCAGTCATCGAACAACATAACAAAACTACCGCCAGCTGCAACGCACTGACGCGTTTCGACCTTCCATGATCGTCATCAGAGTACGACGGCAAACTGACTATCGAGGATCAAACCGCATTGAATATATATGGAAATCAAATTTAGATATGCGGCTCTCACCTATAGCAGTCTCGCATACATTGAACTTGACTGGAAATGTCGGCTGCACAATTTCTATGCAGTCACGAACATTAACTGTTTGTAGCTTTCGCCACATATTCATATATAGGCAATACAATATAACAATAATTGTTTGCGCGGATGGTGGTAACAATTCTTTAAATCAAGTTTGCGAGTTTGAACTAAACACCAATCATATTGTTATTAACCAGGCACGGACGCGTTTCGATCTTCGATGATCATCATCAAAGGACGACGGTGAACTGATTACCGCGGATCAACCTTAATTGAATATATATGGAAATCAAATTTAGATATGCGGCTCTCACGTCTAGCAGTCTCGCCTTATTTAAAATTGACTGGAAATATCAGCTGAAAAATTTCTATGCAGTCACGAACATTAACTGTTTGTACATTTCACCGCATAAACATATATAGGCAATAAAATTTAACAATAATTCTTTGGGTGGTTGCTGGTAACAATTCTTTAAATCAAGTTTGCGAGCTTGATGTAAATACTAAACTCATTGCATTTAACCAGACTTCGAACAACATAACAAAACTACCGCCAGCCGCAACGCACTAACGCGTTTCGAACTTTCTTTATCATCATCAGAGTACGACGGCAAACTGACAATCGAGGATCAAACCACATAGAATACATATGGAAATAAAATTTAGATATGCGGCACTCAATTCCAGCAGTCTCGCATAAATTGAACTTGACGGGAAATATCGGCTGCATAACTTCTATGCAGTTACGAAAATTAACTGTTTGTAGCTTACGTCACATATATATGTATATAGGCAATACAGCTTAACAATAATTGTTTGCGTGCGTCGTGGCAACAATTATCTAAATCAAATTTGCTAGCTTGAAGTAAACACAAATCCAATTGTATTTAAGCAGTCGCCGAACAACATAACAAAACTACCGCCGGCTGCAACGCACTGACACGTTTCGACCTTCTTGGTAATCATTAGTGTAAGACGGCAAACTGACCAGCGAGGATCAAGCCGCATTGAATATATATGGAAATCAAATTTAGATATGTGGCTCTTACCTCTAGCAATCTCTCATACATTGAACTTGACTGGAAATGTCGGCTGCGCAATTTCTATGCAGTCACGAACATTAACTGTCTGTAGCTTTTACCACATATACTTATATAAGCAATACAATTTAACAATAATTGTTTGCGCAGGTGGTGGTAACAATTCTTTAAATCAAGTTTTCGAGCTTCAAGTAAAAACCAATCCCATTTTATTTAACCAGTCGCGACCAACATAACAAAACTACCGCCAGCCGAAACGGCAAACTGACTTTCGAGGATCAAACCGCATTGAATATAAATGGAAATAAAATTTAGATAGATCAGAATAGAATAGAATATCTTTATTTGGATTCAAACCACACATGTTCCATCAAATAATAAAATTGGAAAATGTACAATATAAAAAATGTTATCACATCACATAAAAATGTGCAATTAGTCTCATGTAGATAATTATATCTCGCTAGTTGTACTGTACAATATATCAATATCAGAAAGTTCGGCTGTAAGGAATAATAGATACATCACCAAAATAGGAAATATTAACGTACAATTCGAGTGTAACATTATACAAAATAATGAGAACCATGACGGGCAATTGATTGTATTTATTGATGATTAACATGATGATATAATGCATAACATTTCAATTTTAATAATACAAAACTTGCAAATAAAAATCTCAAGAAATTCTGTTTCCGATAACAATTAACCTTGTCTTATATTCAACCATGAGAAAGTATTATCATAATCAAAATAAAAAATTATCAGCAGGATTGTAGATTTTTTCTAGTTCAGTAGATAAAAATTTAAAAGGCATCTTAGATGAAGGAATTTCTCTAAGCCCCTTTGGAAATTGGTTATAAATTTTGTAGATTTTCGACAAAGAGAGTAACATGCTCGCAACATTCCCCACCAAAGGAGGAGGTATTGCCAAAAGAACGGTTGTAGAGAATTATAGATACATTATCAAAATAGGAACAATTAAGGTATAATTCGAGTGAAACATTATCCAAAAATTTGAGAACCATGACTAGCAATTGGTGTATGTATTGTTGACTAACATGATGATAAAATGCACAGCATTTCAAATATGATAAAACAAAACTTGGAAATGAAAATCTCAAGAAAATCTGTTTCCGATAACAATTATGCTTGTCTTTTATTCAACCATGAGAAAGTATTATCATAATCAATATAAAAAATATCAGCAGTACTGTAGACTCTTTCAAGTTCAGTAGATAAAAATTTAAAAGACATCTTAGACGGAGGCAATTCTCTAAGCCCCTTTGGCAATTGGTTATAAATTTTGTCAATTTTCGAGAAAGAGAATAACTTGCTCGCAACATTCCCCACCAAAGGAGGAGATATTGCCAAATGCCCAGATCTAGTTCCAACTTCATGACTCTTTCTTATCGGAGTCATATAGGCACCAGTACACTGGTTCAGATGGAAAACTTTTATGCAATAGCACATCCTCCGAAGATTGCAATGACACAAACCGTAATCTAGAGGCGTATATAGTGCAGTAGATAGGACTAATTTGTTTCACAGCTTTTCTTTGTACAGCTTCTATCTTATTGGACAACCCCTTTTTTAATGGATTCCAAGTAGCGACGGGATATTCTAGTATCGGTCTAATCCATATTATATACATTTGAAGTTTTATGTCATTCGATAAGATATTTCGATTTATTAGTGCCCATCTTTTCTTGGCACTGCCTACTATACTTTCAATATGTCTCTCAGCAGAAGCTGTACATAGAAGAGTTATGCTTAAATCCTTTTTTTCTTGCATAAGTTTAATCTCAAACATCATTAATCACAGCATTATGAAAATAAACATAATGAAAGTCTGTTCTTTTACCTATCTTTAAAGCTCTCGTCTTTTTATTGTTTATTCTCAGCCCTAGTGTAATCAAATATTTACTCAAATAATACAAATCTAATTTCACATTATTTTTGGAGAATTCAACATTTTTTTGGATCAATTGGGAAGATTATTTTTAAATCATCAGCGAATTTGCAAACTCGACCGTTAAGGATCTTAGTTTCCAAATTTGCAAATACTATTTTAAATAAAATTGGCCCCAAGCTTGATCCCTGTGGAACTCCACTCGTTACTCGTTTCGATTTTGATATCAAATCGTTTACTTGAATACTCATTCGTCGATTATATAAATAGTATTTAAGTAATCTAAAAATATTCGGATCAATATTCAATAAATTAATCGCATTCAAAATAGTATCAAAAATATAGAGTCAAAGGCTTTTGAGATATCTATAAATACAATAAATGCATCTAACTTATTCTCATCTAATGAAATTACATGTTTCCACATAGAAAGCATATTAGTAGTTGTCGATCTATCTTTCGTAAAGCCATGTTGACATAAATCAAAATCAGCCGGCAACATACGTTCTAAATGATCTAGTATCAATCGTTCTATTATCTTCAAAAACGAAGGGATAATAGAAATTAATCTATAATCACTGGCGCACGTTGGCTTACTTACTTTTGGCAACGGTTTAGCTACTATCGTTAGTATATCGATTGGTAATTTCCCATTCTTCAAAATTCTATTTATAAAGTTGCAGAGCGCATTCATAAAAGTTAAGGGTAATTGAAGCAGGTTATCAATCGAAATACCAAGGTGATCTTTTTGTTTTTTTGATTTGATTTTTAACATTAATTTTATCAATTCATCACTGTCAATAACAAGTCCTGGTTCCTGGTCTCCCAAAGGATCAGGTAGTTCCATGAAATTTCTTTCATTCTGTGGATTACATATCAAATTGCCAAATACTTCATCCAATTCACAGAGAAATTCATACTCAGTTTTATCCACAGGTAATATAAGCTTTAACTTTTCCTTATATTTATTGTAATCTGTGAGGAGTTTGTATCCTAGTCTAGGATTACTCTTCATTTTGGCCAAAATAATTCGTTCTGATCTTTGACGAATTATCAGCAGTGATGAATTAATTTCTTTATCAATCAAATCTAACCCCATTTGTTTAATACTATTGATAAGACTACACTTTATTATATTATCTCGTTTAATTCTTAGTTTACATAATTTCCTATTGATTCGTTTCGGTATAATATCCGTAAACGTAGATGCCTGAAATAAAATAGATAATAACGATGAAACGAAAGAAACAAATTCGTCAGTGTTCAAGATATAAAAACTTTCATAATCAATCAGTATGCTTAATTCTTTAAAAAGATTACAGTTAATTCTGGAACATTGCACGTGTGCATTTTCAACAGTAAGTTTCTGTGTTTTGCTATTCAAGATGTTCCATTGTAAAATAATTTGTTTGTGATCCAATTCTTCGAAATAGTTAACAACATCATAACTCTGTGATTTCACCGTTTCAATTTCTAAGTATACATGATCTAAGCATTGCGAACCTCTAGTTGATTCATTTATAATCTGCTTGAGATCGTGATTAGAAAAAAATTGATTATTTCACATTCATGTAACTTATTAAAGTCAACTTCCACTACATTATAGCCATGACAGTCAAAAATAGATTGAAAAGAATTGGTAAATGTTTGATCATCATATAAAGTAGCATACGGCGGTCTGTAAACCGCGGTTAAGATTCAGATTATCAATTTGTATAGATAAAAAATCAATGATAGCATTATCTTCACTAGTATGCAAAATTTTCGCCTTTAATACAGATTTACTATAAATGAGTACTCCTCCACCTCTTTTATCCAGCGATCTGTCTTTTCTGAATAAAGAATAGTGAGGAATATCAAATTCATGGTTTTCAATATCCTTGTTAAGCCAAGTTTCAGATAATATTATAAAATCAAAATCCATTGTATCCTTCTTTTGTGCAAAAACAAAAAGAAATTTTATCAGATATAAGAAAATTTTCTTTCTCATGGTCTTCTCAAGTATCTACTCATGAACATATCTTTATATATAAATTGGAAATCAAAACAAGATAGAAATATTTGAACATAGAGAGAGTGTGGAAAATAGAAACCAATCAAATTGCGTGCGTCACATCCAGTTCAAGCTCAATGCTTGTACGTGCTTCTTCTGCTTACATAAATCCGGCTGCAATTTGTTTATCCATAAGGCTTCGTATGTGGCTAGCTCCCTTTTGTTTTTGCATTTAGTAATTACTTTGAATGCTACGTCTGGAGAACATACGTGCGATGTTTCGATGATGGTTGCGCAATAGCAGACGTGTATTCACCATTTGATTTAAAACAGGCGTTCAAGTTGCAATGTTCTCTCATTCGAATAATTAACCGTCTGGTCGATCGGCCTACGTAAGTTGATCGACAACTTGCGCATGTATATTGGTAAATAATATTTGATATCGACATTAACGGCTGTTTCTCTTTGATTGCTGGTAAAGGCAAGTGTGTTACCCTAAATAACACTCGTAGTTTGGCTGCATTAAATGTGCGTGTCAATGCTGCTTCAACTTTCTTTTGTGCCATTCGGGAAACTGCATCCCCCTTAAATGGGATGTTTAGGTAGACGGTTCAAGAAGGTTCAAGGCTACACTAGTTGATCAGGCTTCACACTTGAAATCGTCTAAATGTGCAGAGCAGCATGCGTTGACAAAGCAGCATCTAAATGCACTTAGAAATATCAGCAGAAATGCAGACATCAAAATACTACGCGCTGATAAAGGAAAGAGCGCAGTTATAATGGACAAATCTGAATACGTACAAAAGATGGAAAACGTGTTAAATGACAATACAAAATTCACACGTCTAGACGATAAATCAGATGAAATAGACAAGGTGGAGCGCAAAGTAATAAATGAAATTAAGATTTTGACAAATGCCGGTTTTATTGATGAGGCCACTGCACAGAAGCTCAAGCCAGTTGGATCATCTACACCAATAATGTACGGATTACCAAAAACACACAAAAGAGGTTGTCCTATGAGGCCAATTTTATCAAAGGTAAATTCTCCGCTTCATGCACTAGCTAAATGGCTAGTTCGTTTACTTGAACCATTACGTGAACTACTAGGTAATCATTCGGTTGCCGATTCGCTTGAGTTTGTAAACAAAATTCAAGATATATCTACCTATACATCCCATTTAAGGGGGATGCAGTTTCCCGAATGGCACAAAAGAAATTTGAAGCAGCATTGACACGCACATTTAATGCAGCCAAACTACGAGTGTTATTTAGGGTAACACACTTGCCTTTACCAGCAATCAAAGAGAAACAGCCGTTAATGTCGATATCAAATATTATTTACCAATATACATGCGCAAGTTGTCGATCAACTTACGTAGGCCGATCGACCAGACGGTTAATTACTCGAATGAGAGAACATTGCAACTTGAACGCCTGTTTTAAATCAAATGGTGAATACACATCATCGAAACATCGCACGTATGTTCTCCAGACATAGCATTCAAAGTAATTACTAAATGTAAAATCAAAAGGGAGCTAGCCACATACGAAGCCTTATGGATAAACAAATTGCAGCCGGATTTATGTAAGCAGAAGAAGCACGTACAAGCATTGAGCTTGAACTGGATGTGACGCACGCAATTTGATTGGTTTTTATTTTTCACACTCTCTCGATGTTCACATATTTCTATCCTGTTTTGCTTTCCAATTTATATATAAAGATATGTTCATGAGTAGATATTTGAGAAGACCATGAGAAAGAAAATTTTCTTTTATCTGATAAAATTTCTTTTTGTTTTTGCACAAAAGAAGAGTACAATGAATTTTATTAAAGCTCGCATTTCAAAAAAAAATCAAAATCGTTTCTTATAATAAAATTACACAGCAAAAATGTTTCTCTTCCTAACACTTCGAAAGTTAGCATAAAATAAAGTATATGTAGAATACGACTTTTCTAAACTATTATCGACTTTTACTGATTCAGCTTTGTTGGCTTCTTTATTGTTCGTTTCCCGGGTTTTGAGGCCATACTTCTTCTCCCCCCGCCGTCCACAACATTTAGTAATGATACATCGTTTTTTGTTATTGTGTCTTCTCTTGATAAATTCCTTATAATATCGTGGTCAGAAGTAGATGGCTTCCGCTCCCGGATGTTCTTCAGCTACTTTGCTTTTGCCAACATTCGTTTGAGAAATGTTTCGTCACGTCCAATAAATATGCTATGAAAACTCAGATTCTCACCTTTCCTTTTATTGATGGCCTCTTTGGTAACTTTAAAACCACCGGTCTTGGACGATCAGATCGTTTACCGACCCTGAAACATTTAGCGATGTCAGCATGCGTCTCATCCCTGATCAGGACGCTTAATGTCTCGACATCTTTTACATCAGAATTTTCATCAAGATTAAATAAAATTGGCTGTTCTTGTTTGCTAATCCGCGCTGATACTTCATTCGCTAATATGTTTATTATTTTTCCCCTGACGTTTTATTTTTGATTGGCGTGTCGTCTTCCACTGTTATTTTAGCCAACTCAACACATGGCTGAATATCAATCTGTAATTTATCTAACTTTGTATGTAACGCTCCAGTCAATTCAAGAATTTGCGCGCTTAAAGATTCAGTTTTCTTTTACGCTTATACAAATTTCGCCGTACACGCATCAGCGTCTATTTCCAGTTTTGACATTCTATTCTTAATACGATTTTTCTCATGCTTCAATATCTTCACAGAGTTCTGAAGGTCCGAAACGATTTTCTCAATATCGGTATGCGACAAAATCGAAGCCATTTAAAAACCGCACGCTGTGAGTTTCAAATATGCGGCTCTCATTTCTAGCAGTCTCTCATTCATTGAACTCGACTGGCAATGTCGGCTGCACAATCTCTATGCAGTCACGAATATTAACTGTCTGTAGCTTTTACCACATATACATATATAGGCAAAACAATTTAACAATAATTGTTTCCGCTGGTGGTGGTAACAGTTCTATAAATCAAGTTTGCAAGCTTCAAGTAAAAACAAATCCCATTTTATTTAACCAGTCGCGAACAACATAACAAAATTACCGCCAGCCGCAAGGCATTGACGCCTTTAGACCTTCCTTCATCATCATTAGAGTACGACGGCAAAATGACAATGGAGGATCGAAGCGCATTGAATATAAATGGAAATCAAATTTAGATATGCGTCTCTCACCTCTAGCAAACTCACATATATTGAACTTGACTGGAAATGTCGGCTACACAATTTCTATGCAGTCACAAACATTAACTATTTGTAGCTTCTACCACATAAAGATATATAGGCAAAACAAATTAACAATAATTGCTTGCGCGAGTGGTGCTAACAATTATCTAAATCATATCTCCGAGCTTGAAATAAACACCAATCCCATTTTATTTAACCATTCCTCGAAAAACGTAACAAAACTATCGCAAACCACAACGCACTGACGTGTTTCGACCTTCCTTGATCATCATTATGTACGACGGCAATCTGACTGTCAAGGATCAAACCACAGTAAATATATATGGAAATCAAATTTAGATATGCGGCTCTAACTTCTAGCAATCTCTCATTCATTGAACTTGATTGGAAATGTCGGCTGCACAATTTCTATGCAGTCACGAACATTAACTGTTTGTAGCTTTCGCCACATATACATATATAGGCAATACAATTTAACAATAATTGATTGCGCGGGTGTTGGTAACAATACTTTAAATCAAGTTTGCGAGCTTGAAGTAAAGACCAATCCCATTGTATTTAACCAGTCGTCGAACAACATAACAAAACTACCGCCAGCCGCAACGCACTGACGCCTTTCGACCTTCCTTGATCATCATCAGAGTACGACGGCAAACTGACTATCGAGGATCAAACCGCATTGAATATATATGGAAATCAAATTTAGATATGCGGCTCTCACCTCTAGCAGTCTCACATACATTGAACTTGACTGGAAATGTCGGCTGCACAATTTCTATGCAGTCACGAACATTAACTGTTTGCAGCTTTCGCCACATATACATATATAGGCAATACAATTTAACAATAATTGATTGCGCGGGTGGTGGTAACAATTCTTTAAATCAAGTTTGCGAGCTTGAAGTAAACAGCAATCCAATTGTATTCATAAGTCATCGAACAACATAACAAAACTGCCGCCAGCCGCAAGACACTGACGCGTTTCGAACTTTCTTGATAATCATCAGAGTACGACGGATCAAAGCAGTCTCACATACATTGAACTTGACTGGAAACGTCGGCTGCACAATTTCTATGCAGTCACGTTCATTAGCTCTTTGTGGCTTTGACCACATATACATAAATAGGAAATATAATTAAACGTGTAAAAGGAACAATTCTTATAAATCAAGTTAGCGAGCTTGTAGTAAACACCAATCCCCTTGTACATAATTAGTCGTCCAACACCATAAAAAAACTACCGCCAGCCGCAACGCGCTGACGTATATCCACCTTCCTTAATCATCAATCGAGTACGACGGAAAACTCACTATTGAGTATCAAACTGCATTGAATATATACGGAAATTAAATTTGGATATGCGGCTTTACCTCTAGTAGTCTCGCATATATTGAACTTGACTGGAATTGTCGGCTGCATAATTTCTATGCAGTCACGAAAATTAACTGTTTATGGCTTTCGCCACTTATACATATATACGCAAAATAGTTTAACAATAATTTTTTCCGCGTGTGGTGGTAACAATTATTTAAATCTTATGAGCGAGCTTGAATTAAATACAAATCCCATTGTATTTAACCTGTCGTCGAACAACATAACAAAACTACCGCCAGCTGCAACGTACTGACGCGTTTCGACCTTCCTTGATCATCATCAGAGTACGACGGCAAACTGACTATCGAGAATCATACCGCACTGAATATATATGGAAACGACATATAGATATGCGGCTCTCACTTCTAGCAATCCCGCATATATTGAACTTGACTGGAAATGTTCGAAGCCCAATCTCTATGCAGTCACGAACATTAACTGTTTAGAGCTATCGCCACAAAAACATTTATAGGCAATAAAATTTAAGAATAATTGTTAGCGCGGGTGGTGGTGACAATTATTTAAACCAAGTTTGTTAGCTAGAAGTAAACACAAATCTCATTGTTTTTAACCAGACGTCGATAAACAAAACAAAACTACCGCCAACCGCAACGCACTGACGCGTTTCCACCTTCCTTGATCATCATCAGAGTACGACGGCAAACTGACTATCGAGGATCAAACCACATTGAATATATATCTAAATCAAATTTAGATATGCGGCTCTCACCTCTAGCAATTTCACATACATTGAACTTGACTGGAAATGTCAGCTGCACAATTTCTATGCAGTAGCGAAAATTAACTGTTTGTAGCTTTCGCCACATTTACATATATGGGCAATACAATTTAACAATGATTGTTTGTGCAATTGGTGGTAACAATTCTTAAAATCAAGTTTGTCTGCTTGAAGTTAACACCAATCCCATTTTATTTAACCAGTCGTCGAACAACATAACAAAACTACCGCCGGCCGCAACGCACTGACGCGTTTCGACCTTCCTTCATCATCATCAGAGTACGATGACAAACTGACTATCGAGGATCAAACCTCATTGAAAATATATGGAAATCAAATTAAGATATGCGACTCTCACCTCTAGCAGTCTCGCATACACTGAAATTAACTGAAAATATCGGGTGCACAATTTCTATGCAGTCACGAACATTAAATGATTGTAGCTTTCGCCACATATATATAGGCAATAAATTTAACAATAATTTTTTGTACGGTTGGTATTAACCATTCTTTAAATCAAGTTTGCGAGCTTGAAGTAAACACCAATCACATTGCATTTAACTTGTCGTCGAAAAACATAACATAACTACCGCCAGCCCCAACGGAATGACGCGTTTCGATCTTCCTTGATCATCATTAGAGTGCGACGGCAAACTCTATCCAGTATCCAACCGCATTGAATATATTTGGAAATCAAATTTAGATATGCGGCTCTCGTACATTGAACTTGACTGGAAATTTTGGCTGCACAATTTCTATGCAGCCACTATCATTAACTGTTTGTAGCTTTAGCCACACATAAATATATAGGTAAAACAATTTAACAATAATTGTTTGCGTGGGTGGTGGTAACAATACTTTAAATCAATTTTGCGAGCTTGATGTAAACACCAATCCCATCGTATTTAACAAGTCGTCTAACAGAATAACTAAACTGCCGCCAGCCCCAACTCACTGACGCTTTTCGATTTTCCTTGATCATCATCAGAATACGAAGCCAAACTGATTATCGACGATCAAACCGCTCTCAATATATACGTAAATCAAACTGACATATGGGCTCTCACCTCTAGCAGTCTCGTATACATTGAACATGACTGGAAATGTCGACTGCACAATTTCTATGTAGTCATGAGCGTTAACTGTTTGTAGATTTCGCCACATATACATATATAGGCAATACAATTTAACAATTACTGTTTGCGCGGGTAGTCGTAACAATTCCTTAAATCAGGTTTGCTAGTTTGAAGTATACACCAATCCCATTGTAATTAACCAGTAGTCGAATAAACTAAGAAAACTACCGCCATCCGCAACGCACTGACGCGTTTCAATCTTCCTTCATCATCAACACAGCACGATGGCAAACTTACTATCGAGGATCACACCGCATTGAATATATATATGAAAATAAGATTTAGATAATCGGCACTCACCTCTAGCAGTCTCGCATTCACTGAACTAGACAGGAAATGTCGGCTGCATAATTTCCATGCAGTCACGTACATTAACTCTTTGTAACTTTCGCCACATATACATATATAGGCGGTACAATTTAATTCTTTGCGCGAGTGTTGGTATCAATTTTTACATCAATATTGCGAGCTTGAAGTAAACACCAATCCCATTGTATTTAACCAGTCGTCGAACAACATAACAAAACTAACGCCAGCCGCAACGCACTGACGCGTTTCGAACTTCCTTGGTCATCATCATAGTGCGACGGCAAACTGACTATCGAGGATCAAACTCCGATGATAATCAACGAAGTACGAAACGCGTCAGTGCGTTGCGGCTGGCGGTAGTTTTGTTATTTTGTTCGACAATTGGTTAAATACAATGGGATTGGTGTTTACTTCAAGCTCGCAAACTTGATTTAAAGAATTGTTACCACCACCACCCAAACATATATTGTAAAAATTGTATTGCCTATATATGAACAAGCAGTTAGAAATTGTGTAGTCGACATTTCCAGTCAAGACTTCTAGAGGTGAGAGCTGCATATCTAAATTTGATATCCATATATATTAAATGCTGGTTGATCCTCGATAGTCAGTTTGCCGTCGCACTCTGATGATGATCAAGGTCGAAACGCGTCAGTGCGTTGCGGCTGGCGGTAGTTTTGTTATGTTGTTTTACGACAGCCTTAATAAAATTGGATTGGTGTTTACTTCAAGCTCGCAAAGTTCATTTAAGTAATTGCAACCACCACCCGCGTAAATAATTATTGTTAAATTTTATTGCCTTTATATGTATATGTGGTGAAAGCTACAAACAGTTAATTTTCGTGACTGAATAGAAATTGTGCAGCCGACATTTCCTGTCAAGTTCAATGAATGTGAGGCTGCTGGATGTGAGTGCCGCATATCGAAATTTCCTTTTCATATAGATTCAATGCGGTTTGATCCTCTATAGTCAGTTTGCCGTCGTATTCTAATGTTGGTCAAGGAAGGTCGAAACTCGTCAGCGCGTTGCGGCTGGCGGTAATTTTGTCATGTTGTTCGAAGACTGGTTAAATACAATGGGATTGGTGTTTACTTCAACCTCGCAAACTTGATTTAAAGAATTGTTACCACCACCCGTGCAAACAATTATTGTTAAACTTGATAGCCTATATATGTATATTTGGCGAAAGTTACAAAAATTAATGTTCGTGACTGCATGGAAATTATGCAGCCGACATTTCCACTCAAGTTCAATATATGCGAGACTGCTAGAGGTGAGAGCCGCATATCTAAATTTGATTTCCATATATATTCAATGCGGTTTGATCTTCGATTGTCAGTTTGCCGTCGTACTCTGATGATGATCAAGGAAGGTCGAAACGCGTCAGTGCGTTGCGGCTAGCGGTAGTTTTGTTACGTTATTCGACGCCTGTTTAAATGCAATGGGATTTGTGTTTACTTCAAGCTCGCAAACTTGATTTGATGAATATTTATCACCACCCGCGCAAACAATTATTGTTAATGTGGAAAGAATTTCGTTACATCAATATAATTACTAAATGAAATAGCAAAAGTGAGCTAGTCACACACAAATCCTTATGAATAATCAATCTGCAGCCGGATTTATGCAAGCGGGCGAAGTTTGTTCATGCATTGAGCTTGAACTGGACGTGACACATGTCATTGATTGGTTTCCCCTTTTTTCACACATCGTTTTCATTTCAATTTATATACAAAGAGAAGTTCATTTGTAATTATTGAGAAGAAAATGAAAAAAAGTGCTTCTTGTATCAGATAAAAGTTCTTTGCATTTTTGCACATGGAATGGGTACTATGAATTATATTATTATTATATATTATTATATATATATTATATATTATTATTATTATTATTATCATTATTATTATTATTTTTATTATTATTATTATTATTATTATTATTATTATTATTATTATTACTATTAGAGGTAGTAGTAGTATTATTATTATAATTAATTCATTATTATCCTTCAAAACTGTGTTATCTAATTCAACGCTTTCTGTATTAAGTGTTTGGCCAAATTATTTTTCAACTTATGATGCGATTATTAAATTTCCTGGAATTTACTTCAAACGATTCCTTTTATAAACCTGCTTCACATTTACGTTGGTAGGGGGCTATTCACTAACAAATATGGCTTCATAGGTTTGCAATTCGCGTAAAGACGGCTTGTACGATCATCGCTTGATGAGTGTCATGATGTCAAGAGGCATTTCACCCACTAGTAATTTAAGTGTGTACATTTTGTTTAAGTACATCCTGCTGTCTGGCTGGAAAGCGATCCAACAATCGCCGTATAAAAATATCATCTACTGGAACAGATAGTGATTTTGCCATAGAAACAACTCTTATGTGTTTTCTTATTCTATGGCAGAGAAATTTAGATATCTAATACGTTATAGTGTAACAAAAATTCGCAATAATTAATTTAAAATTGTTTGCGAGAGGGGTGATAGTAATTACTTTTAATCAAGGTTACGATTTTGATAAAAACACCTGATCGTTTATTTACTTACATTCTAGAGCAAAATGTAAATATTCCATAGTGTTGAAAAGGCAATTCATCTGCCAGACCAGTTCGACCCTATTGAGAATACATCACGTACTGTCTAGAATTCTCCGGGGACAGTCCCACACAAAGGAAAACCAAACAAACACATTAGTTACTATATAAATGAAAATTTTCTGTAGTATGCGGCAGGGTGGCTCAGTGGTTAAAGCACCGCATTCTGAAGCAGACATGCCCAGGTTCGAGCCCTGTCGGCGACAAATTCTGAAAAGTACGCAATGAGTTCCTGAAAAGTACGAAACTAGTTTACTGGATTATTTACCTTAACAACACAACACAAGTCTTAGTAAATACCAAAAATGTACTTACATAAGGATTCAGGTGTTTTATCAAGATCAGGACTATGATTTAAGACATTCGCAATAATCTTAATCACTTGTCAGTTTTATGAAAACTTATTTAGTGGAAAACACTATGCGCGTTGGATTTCCTTTGTATGAGAGAACCACCATGCACCGGGTCATTTTGTAAATGAATTCATTAAATTCCTCTACTTTTTCTATCCATAGAATCATTACTTATTTTATGTAATTATCGTTTTAATTATAATTTTCATAAATCTTTCCTTTCACGAGGACTACTGGTCCCATCTTATCCTCCATCAGGTAAATTACGTCATTGCATCTTTATTTCCTATTAATAAAGTCACTAGCTCCGGAAAAATTGTGTCATTGTTTAAAGAAGTTTATACTTGAAAGATCATACCAAGTACACAGTTGAGCTATACTTAATGACTGGCATTAAAGATTGCTGATATCTGGATAAAAAAATTTTAAACTTGTTTAGAATTAACTTTGGTTAATTTCTTGAGTCGTGTTTTAATAATCCCTAGATGACTTAATTCCTTCCAACGTCTAGTTCCGAGCAGCATCAGTGAGGTTTTCAAAACAATTGAAACTATCCAAATATAAAATTGAAAACTAAAATCGTATAAACATGTTAAGTTTAATTAGTGCATTGATACTTTTGTTTAATTTTACTATTAGTATTTCCACTATCTTACGGTATAATTAATGTATGATTGATTGTTTCAATTTTTATTCTAATGCATTTATGTATTATATTCCATAAAATGCATAATTTTGAAAGTAACACATTTTCAGATTTCTGCATAAATTGCACCTTAGATATTTGTATTTCTTGATAGTATGAATAATCCATACATCATCAATTGCTTGTTGCAGCCGGGTTCGACACGGAACTAATTTCACTCCAATTCTGCTTCTGCATTTACTGCGACACCCCTGAAGGTATTTGAAGAGTTCCCAATATAAAATGCATAGTTTAAACTGAAATGTGTATGTAAATAATGAGACAGTCTTTTCGTCACAATCGCAAACTTGATTCTTATAATTTTAATTGAAATTTTATTTCTGCCATATTTGGAAAAGTTTGATTAATCTATATTTTAGCCTGACTTATGTGCATTCCCTTTGCCCAATGATAACGTGTTTCTTTTGCAAACTGATGTCAAGTCAACGTAAAAATAATTGGCAAAATTCTGAAGATAAATACTATGTGACTCATGTCGTCCATTTACTACAGGAAAAAAGTTAATTTCATAATTTTACGACCAGAGTCTTTATCACAAATTGCGCAGGACCTAATAACAATTATCGTAATCTTTTTTAACACATAGAAATTGTGCAGCCAACGTATCCACTGAATTACGAAATGCGTTTGGATTTGCGATACTTTCCACAATTGCAATGCGGTTTAACCCTCTTTATTCAAATTTCGTCCTTTTCGGATAATCACCATAGATGTTTAAAGAAGTCGGCATATATGATTAACTAATGTATCACGTCAAAGAATTGGACAAGTAATGATTGTGTAATTCGAAAGCTTACAACGTTTTAGCACTCCAGTTATTCAGACAGGTTTGCTAGCTTGAGTAAGCACAAATCCTAGTTTATTTAATTATTCGTCGATCAGCATAACAAAACGGCTGTTAGTCACATGTAATAATACGATTCGACCTTCTATGAACATCCGTGATTGTCTAAGTTACGATTATGAAAGAAATGCAATTAAAAAATCAATTTCCAAATCAAGTAAAATTTGTTTCACGCAAGAGGTATAATCTCATGTACACATGTGTTTCGTGTTTAATGGCGACTATTCAATGGGAGCGTGTATTACGCCCTATACCAACTATATATTTGAGTGAGGAATGTGGAACTTTCTAGTAATTCAATCAACATCGCGAAACTACCATCAGTCTCCCGTACTGACGTGTTTTGGCCTATGATGGTAAACATGAAAGTTTAGCGTCGAAATGAGTAACGAGGATTAAAACGAACTTTTATTATAAAACTCGAAAGCATCTTAGAATTGTTGTCTTGCACGCCGTGTACTTTATGTTATTATCGTTTACTTGCCATTTATACAAAAACATTAATAACTTCCTTTCCGCTTGCGTTATATCTCCATAAATTAATAATATAAAATCACCATTTTTAAATTAATGACTTTAATTCGGAGAAACCAACAAACAAACAAGATTGCAATTTTTATAAAAATATCAATAAAATTATACATTTGAATATATATACATACAAATATAACGTAAGGTAATTAGTGAACGATTTAACAATGTTCATTAGAAGTTGATGAAAACAGCCGTTTTACATTCAAAATTTACGTTGTACGTTAAGAATAAAAGATTATATGTAATTTTCTAATTTCTTCAAAATTCTTGCTTTGTCTGTCAACATGACTGCTGGCAAAACATAGGAAATCTCATTCGTGCAGAACGACATAGTTTAAATATAAGTTTAAATTAAAAGCCAGTAGTGGCTAAAGTAGGTAGAGGATGCGCTGTCGTTATTTTGCACCTTAGTGACACCTGATATATCTAAAAACTCATTGACATCTAAATGACTATAGAAAGTTACCGGTTCCTGAATGGAAAACCAAGTGTCCGGTATTCGTTGTCATTGAGAGATGTTTCAACAACTGGCGGGCCCAGTAAATAATAACTTTTTTGTTCCTCTTTTTGGTTACCTGCCACAAGATCAGCTGCAGTAGGCACACTATCGTTATTTAACCAGTCAAAAACAACATAAAGCTCAGATGATTGTGCTTGCTTTATTTGTTTGTGAAAATTGAGTTGTGAATGGTCAATCCGATCGAAAGTATTATCAGATCTCATCCGAACCATAAGGGTAATTGTAAAACGCATAAGGTAAATACATCTAAAACGCAGTAATAAAAATGTATTCATAAATTATGAAATTCCTGATATTTCTTGATGATTTCGTGATTTAACAAAATGCCAATAATATTCTATTGTATGACATGAACCCAAAACAAAACCGTACTAGGTAGAAACCCTGGAATGGATTTCAGTATAGTCATAATTATCACATTTATTTAGATCCAGTGGAAAAAATATATTTATTGCGAACATCTATAGCATTAAGTAACACGTCATACATTTAATATTCAAAGTGCAGATATCATTAAATCTAAAAAGGAAAGCACATAGAAAGAAATATTTATCTCCTTTAAAACATAATGCATCGTAATCTAAACGTAAACCTATTAAAATGTAGGTACCTTGATTATGCTTATTAAAAAATATAAATTCGAGAAAGGATAGTAACTAAATATGCAGCTTTCTGTGCCTTAGCTAATGGCGAAATACGACGCTCCAGTTTGAGCTCTTTTAAGCTTTGGATTAGTCGATAATGTAGCAAAGACGTCTCCTGACTTTCGAATGCAAGATGAATTACTTTGTAAGAGGTTAGTTGCATTTTCGAAAAAAGGCCTTAAACTGCGCACATCACAAAGGACGAATGGTATATTCTGCACAAGAAGACAACAGAAGTATACCATTGGAATTATTCTAAACTTCTTAGTCAATATACAAAGCTGTTGTTGGTTAAGCAAATTTAACTAAACTTAGGCCGTAAGAGAGACAATTTGTGTTGTCGTTAATATTATGTGGAATAGTTTAAGGAAATGCATTCCATAAGATTTCTTTCTTTCTTATACAGTAAATTCGGATGAATAAATTGGGCCTATTAATAAAAATCTCGCACATTTAAAAAGGCAGTTTTAGGTAAAATGTGTTATAATTGCGAGAAAGAAATCTATTGCTGATCCACAAAAGTATATTTCTTAGTGACAAGATGACAGTCATGTGCCAAACTTAGGTATCGGGGATTCAGATAGCTTCTGTTTGCCTAAAAATTTTATAATCTTTGAGAATGATATTTAATTTCTATACTGAGTCAGTGTACCAACAAACGCAATGGGTTTGCCTTAACTGACTGTTACCGACAACAACAGTTATCTGACCCCAAACTCCTGTGTTCCCGGACGTTCCCCATTGATACCATAGTAGCATGGCGAACAAGTGCCTTATAAGGCGTATTAAGAAAGATTATTGAAGAAAAATCTTCAATGGCAGTCTTTATACTTGGCAGCGCAATGATATACATAAACTCATCACTTATTTTCAACACAAAATATTTTACAGCAAATTGGATTTCAAATCAAAAGGTCATATGGAAAACTATTTACCTCCCCAGAAGGCGAGAATGTTGTTTCTGGTTCAATGTGCACCAGATGAGCATATTGATAACGTTCTTGGTTTTTTTATTATCTGGTTCTGTTGATGTTCTTGATTTTGATACTGGAGCTGTTCTTGTTCTTCTTGGTCTTGTATTATATGATCATTTTTTTGCTGTTGCTCATCTCTTTGGTTCTTCATTTCATTTTCTTGTTGTTCCTGTGTTTTTAGTTGTTCAGGTAAAGAAGTAATTTTAGGTGCGACAAACGGTGTATCGCCAGAGGTTTAAAACTTTGCTAAATTTGATTGCATCCAATCGAAATCACTTGCGCGTACACGCCAATATCCACCTTTCCTGCGTTCACCCTTCTTATGTGGAAAATACTCAAAATGCCTGTTTAAGGACAACGTGTGTCTTATTGAGTTCTTCAGCAGACAAAAATGAAGAAAAACAAAATATACTTTACATAATTCAAAAATCTACGTGCAAAAACTACATTTTCTTATATTTCTATGTACGTGTATGCATATACACGCATAAATTCATGAATGTCAGAGTTTAAACTTGACTGGTCATTGAATCTTATTCATAAAGTACATTTGTCAATATAAAATAAGTAATCTATAGTGTAGAACAGACAATTCTTCCAGTAGACTGTTTGCGTCCTTATTTCGAAATCAGTATGTGGACCAGAAATTTGCATTTCAACTTCTGTGATCAATACATTACACATGTCGATGAAGTGAAGGTGGGAAGTTCCTCAGGATGTCACCTAGCTCATGCATTCATGATCTATCTGGATACATCCGGGCTACCAAATAATGCCATATATATCTGAAGTATAGAGAGGACACTGTCACAATCAAAAAGATGTTGAAACATATGAAATGCTTAAATATGTTAAAATTCAGTCTACGTGCGAGTACGAAAGCCCTCAGTCTAACACATTGACTTTTCTTTAAGTATAGCTGTGGAGACAGAAAGATGGCAGTCTTAGAGGGATATATGTCGGAAGCAGACATTTTCTTGGCAATATATCCATTTCCACAGCGATATCAGAAATTCGCAAAATTGAATTTTCTACGCAATTTATCATACAGAATCAAAGAAATCTTTTCTAAAGTATTTCAATGTGAAGAACTTGCGATGCTCCATATAAATTTATTTTTAAACGGGTAACCTCAAAATTATTGTTGAAGCAAACATAAAGTGTAGACAACGACGAAAATTCGATTAAATCGTATCTGATCAGAAGACCTTATGTGTCAATATACATTTAAAGGGTACTCATTATCAGGAAAATCTTAACAAAATTTGGTGATACGGGCAGTGATAACAGTTCTGAAATAAAGGTTGCTCTATTGATATAAATACTATTCTCATTATATATATATATATATAGTGTGTGTGAGAGAGAGAGAATTTGCTTCCTCTGACGAAGTTATTTACATAATGAGTCAGGTGTACAAATTAAGTCCGCAACCCTAATTAAATTAAATGCTTAATGTTCATCTACACATGTCTGGAATTGTATATATCATGAATTGGTGGTTATTTGTGTGTGTCTACGCACGCTTTGATACATAGAAATTTCCCAGTTCTTGTTTTTTCTTGTATTATGGTTTCAATTCAACAATATATCCTTCACTTTCAAAAAAATATCTACAAAATATTTAAGATTCTATGACGGATTCGAATTGTTGTCAAAAAACAAATGGCCTATTGTATAAGTGTAAATACCAGTCCAATTATATACTTACATTTGTCAGTATGAACTAAATTTTGTATAGTGCAGCAAAGGAAATCCATCCCGTAAACCGGTTTCGTCAATCATTGAAACTCTTCACATATTGCCAAGAATTTGCCGTGGACAGGGCTTGAATCTAGGCATGTCCGCTTCGGGATCTGTCGCTCCAATACATGAACCACCTTGTCTGGAAATGTCACTTGAAAAATTTTAGTTCAGCTATCAAAAGTTCCACCAGCATTATAGCTTATTACTATAATCAAGGTTGCGAGCATGATATAAGCACCCGACTCATTAATTACTTACATATTTCAATATAAACTAAGAATTGTTTAATGTAGAAAAGGTAATTCATCCAGTAGATCGGTTTCGTAGTCATTGGGAACTCATCTTGTATTGTCCAGAATTTGCTACAGACAGGGCTTGAACCTGGGCACGTCTGTTTCGAAATCTACCGGTCTACTGGATGAATTCCTTTTCTACACTATACAATTCTTAGTTTATACTGACATATGTAAGTAATTTACGGGTCAGGTGTTTATATCAAGACCGCAACCTTGATTAAAATAATTGTTATCACCACCCGCGCAACCAATGTTAGTTTAATTATATAAATGTACATGTCTTGAAAGGTTTGCATCATGATTTGGTGATTATTTGTGTGTGTGTGTGTGTGTGTGTGTGTATGTGTCTACGCGCGCTTCGAAGCATAGAAATTTCCCCATTCAAGTTTTTTCTTGTATTATGGTTTCAATTCAACACTATATCCTTCACTTTCAGAAAATCTCTACATAATATTTAAGATTTTATGATGGATTCGAATTGTTGTCAAAGAACAAATGGCCTATTGTACAAGTGTTTTACTTACAGGCTTTATAATTCGTGAATAATTCCTCACATGTTATATATTTCAAATAAAATTGCATTCATTTGTGAGTGTGTGAACGTGTAGTTGTACGCGGGAGTGTACATGTATTTGTGTGTGTGATGGGGGAATTTTCATGATAGTATGTATTAGGTTTTGCGAACCTAGTAACAAATTAGTTCAGTTGTGACCAGAAGGATAAACCAAAGGCAGTATGAACGGAAAGTATAATCTCATGCACATTCGTTTCGTGCTTACTGGCGACTCATCAGTAGGAGCCGGTATTACGCCCTTTAACCACTATATATTTGGTAGAAGAATGTGGAATAATAGGACGGTACAATCTCCCAGACGAATGTGTAAACCTGTAATAGTGAAGCTAACATAATCTGAAGTCAACGACAATAGGACTTCAATGCTAACTCACACTATATAATATATATACCGAGTCTGTAAAGGATACTAACACTACGGCAATTGTGTTAGTAACTGATACCTTTTTTTGAAATCGATGAGTACCGGATACTAACACTATGGTTTCCGAGTCGGTACATGATACCAACCTGATGAATATAAATTTATGCTAAAGTTCACCTAAATTGAGAATTACAACAATTTCCGAACACCTGTTACTCCAGTTAAACTATACACTCTGGCCTTCATCGATATCAGTTATCACATTTCGCGGTAAGCATGACATCATTCAATTCAATATATTACAGTTAAATACCGTTTGTTGCGAAGAACTAATATATATGCAAGTATGTATTAGGTTTTGCGAACCTAGTAACAAATTAGTTCAGTTGTGACCAGAAGGATAACCAAAAGGCAGCATGAACGAAAGTATAATCTCATGCACATTCGTTTCGTGCTTACTGGCGACTCATCAGTAGGAGCCGGTATTACGCCCTTTAACCACTATATATCTGGTAGAAGAATGTGGAATAATAGGACGGTACAATCTCCTAGACGAATGTGTAAACCTGTAATAGTGAAGCCAACATAATCTGAAGTCAACGACAATACGACTTCAATGCTAACTCACACTATATAATATATATAACGAGTCCGTAAAGGATACTAACACTATTGAATTGAATGATGTCATGCTTAC